>OMNZ01070356.1:34064-46271 GCA_900303255.1 Lesueurigobius sanzi | reverse complement strand
GAATTTAGTCAGTTGTATTTGATGTGTTGAAAAATAATAAAACGATTAGGCCAAATCAGGCCAAAGAGTCCACTTCAGACTTTTAATTTTGGAAATTTTGCATATTTTGTGTTTTTGGCATATAAAAAAACAGTGACTTTTACTCCTATTATGGCCCATATCTCAAAGATTTTTTAAAAATAATGTAACATTTCTTTTTATATTTGGACACAGGACAAGCAGACGAAGAAATTGAGCCCTTGAAAGTACAAAAATATCTTACATAAGTACTTTTTTATAGCACTTTTATGTGTCGGGAACCGTTTGTGACACAAGGAGGACAGGTGTTGCCTAAAAAATTGGGGTGTCGAAGGGTTAAGGAGCAAGAACAAGAGGAACGACATTTGAGACGATAAGATAAGGTTTTATCTGATATTTCCAACAACAGTTAGACATTTGTTTATGTTACTATGACAACAACTACAATGGAAATAGGGGATCTAGGTTTCCGCCTCCAGCTAAGCCCCGAATGTTTACAAACAATGAAAGGGTCTGTATGTCAACAAATTATTTTTATCGCAATATAAGGCAAAGTGATATCCATATCGCAAATAGCCACAATATATGGCAAAATCACTGAGGGCTTCGATCTGACTGAATTTTACATTTTCCATATGTTTTGCTGACGCAGTCTAAAACAAAAAGGAACTTAAAATGTGCAAAAGTTTAGTCTTAACCATGATTTTCTTAATTTATTTCATTTTAGCTGTTTAGGTTCTGATTTTGTATTTTTAAGACTTGGATTGACACAATTTAATGAAGAGACCCAAAACAAAACACACATTGCTTTTAATGTGAATTTAAAATGGATGGCAAGTACTGTGTTGAAATGAGTATAATGTTGCAAAATACAAGATGGTTATCAAATATAGAACAGTTTTTTTTTTATATTCATGCAGCTTTAAATGGCATTTTTATGAAAAATAATTGGCCACATCCGGCAGAAGTCTTACCAATTAATTAGTAAATGGATAAAAGATTATACAGTTCATTATTTTAATTGTTTGCTGTTCCCTTCCTCTTTAGGCCATGTCGTGTGCCAATGAAGTCGTTTCTTATGAAATCGTCTTGTCAATAACGAGGCTCATCAAAAAGTATGGTAAGGAGTTGCAGGTCGTCACATGGGACATCCTACTCGGCATCATTGAAAGACTTTTGCAGCAGATTCAGGTACGCGCACAGTAGCAGTTCACACACCCACTGACAAACGGAGACAAAAAGATGACAATGTGTCTCCTTCGCACACAGACTATAGGGAGCATAGAGCTGAAGGCCATTGTCTACGAGTTGCTGACCACTGTGGAAGAGCTGTACGAGCAGAACGGATATCATGGGTCCACAGAGAAGTTCTTCAGTCTGGTGGAGAAATGTGCCGACAAAAGATCTGTTAGTTCCTTTTCACAATTGCATTTAGTTCAACACCTTGGCTTTTGCTTGCTCTTCTTTTAAAGAGGGGGTTATTATACAGCTTTTTACCATGTTACAATGTTGTTCCCTCATCAAAAACATAGCTGGGTCCATGTTTCGAGCCACTCGCACGTTTGAGTGATCTTCCTTGGAGCTATTTTTAGCACCACCGCGGCAGCTCATAAAAAAGGACCTCCTGTTCCCAACAGCTCCAACAGTTTCCCAACAGCTCCCAACATAGATTCATGACAACAACACAGAGAAACCCTGTTTTTTTTAAATTTCTCTTTATTGACAACAGCTACGCAGTGAAAGGGGGTGGGTAGGGGCTTAGGGTGAGTTTTGCATGGAGAATAAGCAAGTGAAACTACTGGATATTTTGAGGCTAATGCTAGATACAAATTAAGGTTAGGAACAGGGATATGGTTAAAGTCTGGGTTAGGATTAGACACCCCTGTTCCTAATCTTAATTCTGCTTCACAATAATCAGAAGAGGCGACATTGAAGGATCAAAAAGCGTTGTCGCTATGAAGCCAGTTATCCCTGTGGTAACTCTTCTGACACCTCCTGCTTAAAAGCCAAAAAGTCAGAAGGATCTTTTCAGACAAACCAGCTCAAAAATCTTTCCAAAATCGCAGCAGCAGACCATCCCCGTTTTGTATCAATATAGCTTTTTCTAACCAACAAAATGTGAGATAATGATCATGATGTGTTCAGATCCTAACTAAATACCTGCAAAAAGCACAATGCCCAAAATACCCACTCTCTAAAAATCTTTTATCAATTTTGAAATATAAGTACCATACTCTTCACATGTACCAAAACATGCACAATATTATCATCAGTCATAGTAATACTGAAGGAACAACAACACCTTCTTTGTGTACAGTGGGAAGTGACTGTTTTTGCTTTCTCAAAATAAAATTGGGGTACTTCAGTTTTATACATTCAACCCACTTTTTTTCCTCAATCAGTCTTGTTTATGGTGCTGTCATCTCTTCCATTTTTATAACTATCCAGTGTTATATTCCACCACACTCTCATGTATTTCCTGTCATAACCATTTCACAGTTAGCATAGATGAACCTTTTTTTCCCTGGTTTACTGTATGCTTCTCACGCTGCAATATTTCTTTTACAGGATGCATCCGTGCTGACACTAATTTCGTACAGGGCTCAGTCAATTCAACCAGCCAAGGACGGATGGATTCAGAGCCTACACCGCCTTATGGAGAAGTTTTTCAGGTAGAATTCACTGAAAGCTGAAAATCTAAATAGGTCAAGGTTGCTCAATGAGGGAAAGGGGCACTGATCGAATATCGTAATTACTACAGTATTTTAATACACCGTGTTCAGTCCTCTTCCAAATGTCCTCTTTTAAATATAAATGTACATATTAAAATGTAAACTTAACCATAACTAAACCAGTACAAAGCAAGGCTAAATAAATAATGAGATCATCATTGACTCAGGCCTTTTAAGAAGCTACACATTTTCATTTTGTAAGTTGATTTGTTACTAAAAAGATGTCATTTTTGGGTGGATAGAAGACTTATTGCAATTTTTGTTGTTGCAATGTGGGTGTTCCTTTGTCAAATATTGTAATAATGATCATTTTGAAGTGCTAATTAGCTCATATCGTATAATGTATTTTAATATTTTGTTGCAACAGTGACCTTTTTAAAGCAGTTGTATAACCTGTGTATTGTGTGTATGTCTCTATTAACACATATATTTCTGACCTCGATGTCTCTCACAGGAACGAGACCCGCAGCATAATAAGGATCAAAGTTCTTCACATCCTCTCCTTTGTTTTGAGTACGAACCGGCAGCTCTACGAGGTCTGTAACACTTACATGTATTTACAGCACCATCAGCTCACAAAAGACGACATGAAGCAATAATTTTCCTGTCTGTCCCAGGATGAGCTGATTGAAATGGTGGTGATCCCGCAGCTCAGTGGCATAGCAGAGGATCGGGACCTGGCTGTGAGGAAGCAGGCCACTCAGCTGCTGGTGGATCTGGCAGAGGGCTGCAACACCCATCACTTCACCAGTCTGCTGGACATCATTGAGCGGGTACTGAGGAATGCTTAAACACGATTAGGAGTAATGCATTAATAACTACTGGTACTGAAAGAACTAAATGAAGGGCTCACATTATCAAGCCAATGTTAAAAGACAATGCTTAAGGCAAGATTGGAACTTTTTTGCATCAGGATTGGTGAGCTAAAAGCACAAAACATAGGTTTCTAATGTATTATTTGAATCCAAGAGATGTGATACTGAGAGGGAATATCCAGTAGCCTATGTGAGGGGTTGTTGAGTTAGTGGTAGTTAGAGGGTCTATTTTTTCTGACGGCCCTCTCCTAAAGCTGCCCACACACTACAGGATTTTAAATCTTTTGAGACTAAAAATCTGTGCACAGACCACACATACTTAAGGACAGACATGAGGACACACACATGAGGGGTCCCACCACCGATCATGCCATGAGAGAAAGTTTTTATTGAACCACGCCTCCTCAGACTAAAAATCTGGCTAAAAATCCTGTAGTGTGTGTCCAGCTTAAGGCAGCTGTGGCTACATATGAAGTTTACTAAAACAGAGTATGGAGTGAATTCAAAATTGTCTCTTGTAAAGTGCTATGGGTATCTTATTTCATTTGAAAAGTATTGTGATAGATGAGCGAGAGAAACTACAAATATTGGGTGGTTTCTTGGTTTGTTCTGGGTTACAGTAGATCATGTGGTCCCTGTTTTAATGAGCTTCTACTCTTGAACTAGATGGCATGTTATGATACTAGGGAACACAGGAGGCATGTGAGGTTGATTACATAAATTATGTAATTTGTAATTCTAGGCTTGTGTGTATGCATACCTTTTTGGTATGGCATGTTGGTTCCACAATGTTTTTTTTCTTTCTTCTTGGTTTGAAGGTGGCCAGTCGCTCTTTGGTGTGCTCAGGCCCCTTGGAAATTTCTGAAAGAGACCCCTCAGCAGAGTCGGCCATGGAGGATGTCAGAACTGCTATACTTGGTCTCCTGGAAATATTACAGGTAAGATACTATTGAAATAATGTTAGATTTTATAGGTTCTTCGTAATAAGATTCTTCTTCTGTATGTTCAGAGTAAACTTTACAGTTTGCCTGCGAGTCATGCCAGTCGTGTGTATGAGCTACTGATCAGTCACCTACAGCTTCACTTCAAGAACAAGTACTGCTCCTCAGTTGCGACCAGTATTCGCCTACAGGTACGCACATGAACACTACACTTGACTTGAGATCCTCTCGGCCTAACTAACTCACCTTTTTAATTCCTTTGTTCAGGTTTTTGATTTCTTCCTGATGATGCGAGCTGACTCTCTTCATCGCATTGGAGTGCCAAACAAAGACGGGGCTATAAGATTCAGCCCATATTGCTATTGTGATGCTGGGTAGAAACCACTTTCAAAAGCAATATCATTCTTAGAGTTTTCATTCCCAGTAGGCAAAAGTGACTTTCTATTTGCTTTAGGGAGTCAGAGAAACGCACCAGTGAAAAGAAACCAACAGGAACCACATCACCCCCTGCTGGCACCCCTGCACCTCCTGCCCCTCCGGCCCCTGGAGCCCCCGCAGCCATCTCCATCCGCTCAGCGTATCTGCCCTATGCCCCTGCCTTCAGTGTTCTCCTACAGTGCCTCAAAATGGTGAACCTCTTGCACTTGGCATTTATTTATTATTTTGGAGTTCTAAACAAATTGCTACTTGAGATTTTTGATATGTTTTACTAGTTTTCCTTGGTATTTTCTTGGTAGGAGATGGATTGGAAGGTGTTGAAGCTAGTCCTGGATAAGCTGCCATGGACTCTGCAGTATAAAGTCCTGCTTCTCACCTCCCCGTGCAGCTTGGACCAACTCTGTTCTCACCTTTGCAGCATGGTATGAACTCCGATCATCCTTTATTTTATTATTCTTCAAGTTGAAACACGTGCAACATTAATATGACAGAGAAATTAAAACAGACAAGGAGTGCTAGTAAAGTAAAGGCATTGGAGAGGATTTTGAGGCAGATCAGAAGTCCAAACGGCAGGAAACGGCTCATTTACAAAGTTATGCATGAATGAGAAATATTACTCTCTTTTAATTATGTATGTAAAACATTCACAATGCATTTGGTTGCACAGTACACTAGCCTGCCACAATAGCATATCATTACTCGTAGTAACACAGTATCTAGCATTAAAACAAGCTGCATTCCCTGGGGTGTCAACGAAAAACTTTAGCTAGTCTACACATTTCCAAATTAACCAAGATGACTTCTTATTCCCAAAATGAACAGTATTTACTCGTTCAGCAGAAATTTAGCGACCCAAAGCATCAGTCTGTAGATTCTTTAGTTCCTTTAGCTCTCGCCATCGCTGAAAAGACTCCCAGACAAACAGTTGATCAGCTCCGTTCTCTTGTACTTTCCCTCCTCCATTCAGCTACCTCAAAAAGTGACTTTCTTTTGCGGCCAGGTGGTCCAGGGTTCTTTTCTGCCATTGCTGCTCAACTTCTCACAAACACGAATGTATTTACAGTCACCAGATGCCGGTTAGCTTCTGCGGCTGTATGGTAAGCCCAAAGCGCCAAAAGGCTGTGCATAAACACTGTGTGAGTTGCGCTGGGGTCCACAACAATAACATACTGAGGGCACATACGCAAGAAATTTGATTGACTAGCTAGATGCCAATCGGAAGGGGCATGATGCCATTTTTATGGACTTCATATGTGTGCTATAGGTCTTTTAGGTGTTTGTAGGTTGGCATCTAAATTACCAAAGGATCCTCCCTAATGCCTTTAATTACATTTAACAAAGATAATATACTGTATAGGGAGGTAATTAAATGCATATATGCAGTTCCTTCTGTTTTTCAGCTTTGTGTGTATTCACCTACTCCTCACTCAATGCAATGTTCACATGTGTCTTGTAGGTGACCGATCGTTTGATTTCTGAACGTTTAAAGAGAACTCCTGAAGGTTTTTCTCGCACCGATGTTCAGCTGGCTGTGGTTCCTGTTCTCACTGCCATCACGTCCTATCACAACTATCTGGAACAGTCCCGACAGGTATCATTAGGTCAAGTAGTAAAACATGTCATATTCAATTACTTTCCCTTTTTTGCATATGAAGACACTTGAGTATTTTACATTTTGAAAGAATGTAAAACTGATCTTACTACAGGGCGGCTGTTTTGCAAACTTCTGTCAACTGGCCTGAATTCAACAAAAGTCTGTGATAAAAGTTTGTTTAGCACACTCGCCTTACAGCAAGAAGGTCTTGGATTTGAGTGTTGGGTCACGTGAGGCCTTTCTGTGTGTAGTTGCATGTTGTCCCCAGTTTCTCTTACCCTGACTCTCCTGGTTAAATAGAGGTCAAGTAATACATGTATTAATGAACAAATTATTCAGATTTATTTGGTGACAGTCGGTCAAGTCAATTCAATTCAATTTTATTTGTATAGCCCAAAATCGCAACACAGTCGCCTCGCAGGGCTTCAGAAGAAAAAGAAAGACAAAGACAATGAGTGAACATTAATAGTGTTGGAGCATCCCCTATCCTTAGACCCTCCTTCTCGGCAAGGAAAAACTCGAAAACCCATTGGGACAAAAGGAGAAACCTTGGGGAGGTCCTCATGAAGGGAGGGATCCTCTCCCAAGGACGAACAGGCTGGATGGTGGTGGTGCAGGCATTCACGGCGACGCCTCCTATGATCCTTCCCATGATGGCCGCTCCTTAGTGATGATGTGTTGTTCCAATCGTAGTTGAACAACAAAAGTGTTTAAAATGTCTAATATGGTGATTTTAGTCTATGTTAAATGTGAGTTATGTTTTTTGCTGTGATTGACAGAGAGAGCTGGTTCAGTGCCTGGAGACCGGCCTCATTTATCGCTGCGCCAAACAGTGTGTGGTTGCTTTGACAATGTGCACGGTGGAGATGCCAGATATTATGATAAAGCTGCTCCCTGCCCTGATCGTGAAGCTCACCCACATCTCGGCGACTGTCGCCATGGCATCACCGATGCTCGAGTTTCTCTCCAGTTAGTGCCGTCTTTTTATATGTCACCAATGGTCAAAAGCACATGTCTTGGTCATAATACGTTAAGCTCAGGTCATGTTAAGGTGTTGTTTTATACTGTATGCAGCTTAGGGCTCCACTGCATATCGCCCAATTATATTTATTGCAATATTGGCGATGCGCTGTTGTTTATATCGCAAGAAGCCACAATATAATGAGAAATCACTAAGCTATTCCACCAATATTTACACATTTATGGAAGAACAACCTAAAACAAAAACTCAGAGTTGCTTACAAATGTGCTGAAGTTCAGTTTTAGTTATAATTTTTAGATCTAGTATTTAGTTTAGAAGTTTATCAAGGATTGTGAACTGAAAAAACAAGTTTAAAAACAATTAACCGCTGTAAACGCTTATGAGATGTTCATAGTCCATTATCTGCAGGGAATTGTCAGGTGTTTTTGTCGTGACTATTTGTAAAAATGTTTTAATGTTTAATGTCTTTCAGCTTTGGTACGACTTCCCCATCTTTATGCCAACTTTGTTGCCGAGCAGTATGTTAGTGTTTTTGCTATCTCGCTGCCTTATACAAACCCATCCAAGTAAGTGTGCACACGTAAAACAAATGTCTCAGTCCCTTCCGACGCACACACTGAGCTGTGATGTGTTTGCAGGTTCAATCAGTACATAGTGTCTCTGGCACACCATGTAATCGCCATGTGGTTCATTCGCTGCAGGCTTCCTTTTCGAAAGGATTTTGTGCAGTACATCACAAAGGTTTGTTCCTCACATCTGTCTTTTTAAAATATTTATTTACCTGTGGCTTAATTGGACATTGGGAAGAGACATTTAGCCAAGTTTCAGAGCCGCAAGTTGACCTCCTGATGTTGGGGTTACCAGAGTGCTGAGCATATGTGCTGCAGCTTTTAACCCATAGGCTCTGCACACTTCAATATTATACTGATGTGGTGGAAATTGTAATTCAAAATTAAAAAAAAAAAATCTGATAGGTATTTTGCTCTTTCTTGGGAAAATATAAACTCCATTTGTAATTTAGGTCTTTCTCTTAAAATTGGCGAGTCATTATGCAAATCACTTCCTGTATTTGTCTGTTAAAATGTGTCTGTCTTTAGGGTTTGCGGTCGAATGCCCTGCTCCCGTTTGATGACGGACATGAACAAAGCTCTTTTCGTGCCAGAAGCACCAGCCTCAATGAACGGCCAAAGAGGTAACGTAAACAACATGCTATTTTAAACACGCAGCTCAGTTACTCAGTTACTCAGTCATGTGGTCTTTGGTAAAAATGTTGGGCCTCAGTCTCACAGTGGTGAAACAACTTTTTAGGTTGCCATGGTGATTATTACGTCATTTGTTTTATACATTTTTTCATGTTCAGTCATGTCTTTGTCATTTAGTTTTATCACAAACTGCATGCAGTTGCAGTTCTCATTTCCTTTGTATTTTTCATTTACATTTAACTGATTTGGGGAAACGTGTAGAACATGCAGCAGACGTTCTCCTTAAATAAAACCTCTTTGTACTAAAGGAAGGCTTTGTTGCTACCCTACACACCTATGGTGTACCGGGCAGTAAGTAAGTAGTATTAAAGCAAAATGTTTCCGTAAATGATCATAGATTTACTACCAGTTTAAAAAGGAAAAACACTGTCATGTTGCCTTCAATGAAGGTTAATATCACAGCTAATATTTCATCATACTTATTGATAACTATGTGTCAAATTCTCATAAAAGATTTTTAAAAATCGCAATCTTGAGTTAGCTCTTAAAATCCCCTTGTGTGTAGTCTGCTTTTGCTTATACCTACCCACTCTGTTTTTCGTACAATTATCATTGTTCTTGAGCGTGTTGTTGCTATATTTTGGGCTGGAGAGTTGCACTTTAAATCTTCAAAGTACATTTTTCCAAAGTATCCAGCATTAAACAACATAGTTGTTTCATCTCTTATATTGTATTGTAAACCTGCTCTTCTCCAACCCAAAAGTTTGACCATTTCATTTTCAGTTGTTACCCTCCTTGTGTTCTCACATCATCCAGGCCTGTGCTGAGTTATACCCCAACTTTATCTTCTCCTGTACAAGTCCTCAGCTTCTCAATGTACCTGCTATGTCGAAATACTACTGAATATTTTGTTGCTCTCCTGAATACTTGTGTGTACTTTCATTTCTGGATATTTGTACCCTCTGCTGTAGCTTGTTCTTGAGTTTATCTTACTCCACTCCTGTGATTTGACTCATTGTGTTCACTGCTGTTAATTTTCACCTTGTTTTTTTTTTTCCTTTCAACTACTTCATTTGACCCTTGCCCTGCCTCCTGCAATTGGGTGCTGCCTTGTGGTTTTGGGGTGGGGTGGTCATTGTGTCATCCTGGACCTTTCTCCATTGCTTCCCCATTGCCCCCCCTTTGTGAACCCATTCGACCCTCCCCTCTATTGCTCCTGCTCATGCCGGTTCCTGGTTCTTATCCAAAAAATGTCCTTAACCACCCCGTATAATTCCCCCGACAATGCCCCTCCTCCCCTCACACCACCACCACCACACACTCAAGTCTGCGGGCGGCTAAAGTGGCAAAGGCGGCAGCAGTGGCAGTAGCCAATAGCCAGTCTCCTGTTAAAGAGCTGAGGGATCTGTCCGCCATGGATGCGTTCCGCTCCCGCAGCATCAGCGTCTCCGAACACGCGGTCCGCAGGTTAGACCAAGGCCTTATGGGTAACACAAGACAGAATATTAAACTGAACAGACAAATGCAAATCAGACACTCCTTGCTTCCTCCATGGGACGGGTGTGGGGTTAGGGTCATTGTCTTGCTGGGGGACTTTGGTGGTTTGTTGTTGGCAAGGGGCTCTTTTGAACGGGTGGTGCATGCCGGAGGAAGATTTGTGTCAGATTTTTTATTTTTTTGGGCTGCATTCAACAAAACTCCTTTTTATTTGGCTTTGCATGTGGCTTCAATGTCTATGTTTTTTTTAATTTTTGGTTTTAAATGTTGTTTTTCTGGGTGATCTTAACATGTTTTTGAGCCACAAAGTTCAACATAGCAGAAAATGCCACTGCTCTGTGTCTAATTTCATTGAGAGCAAATATGCCACAACCTGCTTGCTTGTTCTTGTTTTGCTCAATGACCATGGCAATCTCCTAGTGGGAAATAGAGACTTTACACTGCAAACATTTTATATTTTTTAATTCCTACACAACTGCAAGCACAGTATAATAATCCTTGTCTGTTTGCTTGGCTTTCCGTCAAATTAGTGGTTAATGCGTTTTGCAACACAGCAGTTGTCATTCATTGTATGGCTGTTTTTCAAATCTTATCCAATAGGTGGCAATACTTATCTTTACGTAACCACTAAGAATTGGATGCATGCATCTGAAAACCACTGCTGTGTCTGGCCTGATCAGCCTTAACACTAAATGACGTTTTGGAAAGGGACTTGCATGTAAACCGGTCTCATGGCCACGATCAGGTGTGGACCAGCTATCAAACTGTGTACATGGCTAGCATTTTGAAAAGTCATGTCTTTCAAATTCAAAATATAAATGGTAAGTATGGCAGTTGTTTGAAATATGTTTTGTCACAGACTGGAACCAGCTCTAAGCCTGTGCTTCTCAAATATTGGTCCGGGACTCAAAAGTGGGTCATTTTCCGTTGTTTGCAAAAATATTGTAAATTGTTTTGCCGGTTTTTGAATGCTTCTATCAGGAAAACTTAGAGATAATACTGGATTATTCAACTACAAAGGAGTTTTAGTATAACTTGAAACAAATATTTTTACTTAAATTAAAAATGTATTGAGCTCACAATGGAGAAATTCACTTGTTACTTTTTAAGATCATGGCTTATGATTGCTATACAGGGGTGTCAAAATCATTTTGGGTCGTACTATTTTACTGTTAATACTGTTGTGAAAACATTTGTCTATAAATTAATAATAATGAGCACTGTCATAATTCAAAACATTTGATTCGCATTTTAAAATGTGCTGGGGTGAGCATTTTGGTTATTTCTTTTAAAATTCATAACTCCTCACAGAAATGACATACTCAGAAATGTATTATCTACAAGTCGTGCCATATGTGTGACACCCCTGTTATAAGCACAACAAGTTCAGAACCACTGCTCTAAGTAATCTAATGTTTTTTTCTGAGCCTTAAAAAAATGATATTTATTGTTTAGTTCATTAGTGTAAGACAATAGGTATAGTAGATGTTATCTAGATCTATTGCTGTTTTGATTTGTCTGTACATCTGAATTGTACATTTGACTTTCTATGATACAGTCCAGTTATTGAAATGCTGTTTGATGTATGGAAGCAGCATAAACTAAGCCTTTTAGGATGAGCGCTGACTCAGGGCTTAATCAAAGTTCAAAGTGCTTGAAGACTTCACTTAGGACTTGGAGTTCACTTAATTTATCTGCAAAAAGTGTATTGCATCAGCTGAGTACTGAAAAGTAATGAAAGGCCAACTATGATCTAGCTATTCTGAGTTATTTTTGTTGATCGGGCGTTCTTTGATTTGGTATTAATGATTTTCTTTCTAGTTTTGTTTTGGTACGATTGTCTATATCCTCCATAGAGGATATAGTCCATGACTAGACCGATCTCAGCACGACTCCTTTAAATAATTCATTGTCACTGATTGAGTGCCATCAGTTTCTGCGTTGTATCTCTACTGACAGAAAGGGCATTGTTGTAATATGGTTGTTCA
>OMNZ01070356.1:10491-33707 GCA_900303255.1 Lesueurigobius sanzi | reverse complement strand
GCAGCTGTTTTACAGCTCGTTTAGAGAGGCCAGTGAGCAGGCCGTTACAGTAGTCCAACCTGCTGGAGACAAATGCATGGATCAGTCTCTCCAAGTCTGCTTTAGACACTATACTTTTGATTTTAGCAATGTTTTTCAGATGGTAAAAAGCTGCTGATATTATTGATTTAACGTGGCTGTTTAAGTTCAGGTCTGAGTCCATGATTACCCCTAGATTTCTAACCTGATTTTTAGGTTTTAGAGAGAGAGACTCGAGATGACTGATGACAATTTCTCTTTGCTTCTGTGGGCCAAAGACAATAATTTCAGTTTTGTCTGAGTTTAGCTGGAGAAAGTTATTTTGCATCCACATAGTCCATGACTAGACCGATCTCAGCACGACTCCTATAAATAATTCATTGTCACTGATTGAGTGCCATCAGTTTCTGCGTTGTATCTCTACTGACAGAAAGGGCATTGTTGTAATATGGTTGTTCACGTGTAGCCAAACAGTAATGATGGTCTGTGATTATTTTCCTGTGAAGCACAATAGTGTTGTGGATACAAAAGGTTGAGTGCACTTGAGAGACTTTCGAGCATCATTAGTGCAAGACTTGCTTTGCTAGTCAAAATGTCCATTGATATAATTAAATTACGCATGCCCCTGGGGCCACTTTGAGCTGGTTCCAGTTTGTTGACTTAATATGTGGGTTCAAAAAGTATTTATACACCTCTATTGATTTCTACATTATTGTGTTAAGGTTGTTTTTTTTAATTCTTCTTCTATAGAAGCTTTATCTCTATCATGGGCAATGAATGGAATTTACCACACACCTAAACTTGTAGGATTGTTCAAAAGCGCTTTTTGAAATGTTTTTTATTTTTAATTAAAAACACTTCAATTATTTTATTATAATTATTGCAATATTAGATGAGACAATTATTAATTTTGCAAGAAGCCAAAAAATGATTGCCATACTTTTTACCATACTGAGATATGTTCTTACCTGAGCTCACGTAAATAGACCAAAGATGTTACACATCTGGAAATGAAGTGAGTGCTTCAGGGTGCAAGGGGAAAAAAAATCGTCAGCAGGTGCTCATCAAGGAATACAAATAGTCCAAAGAATATAAAGGAAAGCACACAAAGGGTGAGCGAAGAAGACCCTTTGTGGTTGAAACGCTCCATTTATATTCTTTAGACCAAAGATGTTGTTAGCATTTAGCCTCTCCCAGCATATTCTTATGGTCCAAAACGGGGTGAAGTTAGAAGCCACCAAGCTCTTCCACGTTTCCCTATTTATATACACGATCCATCCAAGTATAGTTACACAAAATTAAACATGTCGATTTTCTAAGCACATAAAAAGTGGTAATAACACCTTAGGAGCACTTCGATGTCTGCGCAGTAATATCTTCACTCCTAGTGTGAGACAATATACAATATAGTACCCCTTTTTATCCGCTAAGAAAATTTTGTGTAACTATACTTGGATCGTGTAACTACTCACATAACCGTAGTTAAATAGGGAAAATGTGGAAGAGCTTGGTGGCTTCTAACTTCACCCCAGTTTTGGACCATAGAATATGCTGGGAGAGGCTAAATGCTAACAACATCTTCAGTCTATTTACATGACTGAGGGCACGCACAACGACCAGACAGGTACGCATCAACTCGTCTAAGCTCAGGTAAGAACATCTCAGTATGGAAAATAGTGACCTATTCCTTTAAGCTGCAAAAATGCATGATAACTTAACATTTAAATGCAATTCTAATTTTACTTTTAGTTCAAATTTTCCTAATGTAGTTTTATTTTAGCCCTTGTTTGGTCCTGAAAACTTTCTGAACCCACTGTCCATACATTGTCTTGTGTTAAGTGTCGCATGCATCTTAAGCCAGATTCACACATGTTAGCAGGCTCCTGGTAATGTCAGGATATTTGGAATGAAACCCTGCCTTGAGCCTGACATCGTCCTGCTGAGGGTGTGAATCTGGCTTAATTGAGTGACTAAATATTTGCGGTTGATAATTTGCATGCCAGTGGGCCACTAATCAGTCTGCAGAACGCCGTCAGTGCATGGCTCTCGTTATTGGTTCCTTCATGGTCTCGTTGATGAATCTGTGTAATTTGTGGCTGGCGCAGAATGCATACGTCCACCACCACCTGCAGCCTGGGCTCTGCAGACGAGAACTCGGTGACTCAGGCCGACGAGGGGCTGAAGACCGTCCACCTGGAGCTCACGGAGACCTGCCTGGATATGATGGCCCGATACGTCTTCTCCAACTTCTCTGCGCTACCCAAAAGGTCTGTGCGTGTTGTTTAAAGCCGTACTCTGGACCATATCATCTAGGCTTGTTTCCTTGGAGATGTTGCTGATACATTTAGCTGTCATACAGATGTTTTAATTTTAGAAACCACAGCAAAAAATGTTGGTGTCCAGTTGAGTATTATTTTGCTATTGAGATGTAGCAACAGGTAAATGAGTGCACCCCCATTAAGAAGGAGAATGGGCAAAGATGGATATTGCAAACCTTGATCATTCCATGCCCAGAATCAGAATAGTCTTTATTGCCCTTGTCAATGAAGGGATACGCAGATTAGGAATTTTCTTCGTGCAACATGAAAGACTAGAAGACTTGGTGCTGTCTTCAAAAATAATATAGTAGTTTTTGTTGTGGCATTAAATAGAAACTGGCAAATTGGCATTAAATCAAAAGTTCTTGGAAAATTATGACCATTAATTTTACAGCAAGTTTCTCAAAAATACAAAAAATAGGTTAATAGGTGGGTCACAATTGTCTTCTTTTACACACCCTACTTCAATAAGGGCTAATAAGCTTCCAGAAGTGAAGAAATATGTATTCCTTGTTCAATATCTTTTTCCATCGTATGATAGAGTCAGAGCCTTGTGGTTGTTTTAATTAAATTTTGAACCTTTTTTTCTGTTCTAGGTCTCCCATCGCAGAGTTCCTTCTTGCTGGAGGGCGGAGTATGACCTGGCTCGTCGGCAATAAACTAGTTACGATAACGACCAGCGGAGGGGTTCGAACTCAAGCTCTTCTGGGCTTGGACATGAACGAGCAGCTGGGAGGAGGTGGCGAGATGACCAGGTAATTGACCCAATGAACACAACACATTTATCTAGAACAGTCTTTGGTGTAGGATGATATTTTGGGCTCTAGGTACAAACCATGCATACAATGAACCAGCTTCCCGGCACTCCACCCTGCCCTGGGTAAATGGTACCATTTATGCCCCTGATCGACCTACATCAGTGAATCCTTGTGTGTGAGGGCTTAACTGGAGAGGAATTGACCTATCGGTAGCTTTATTGTGGTGTATTTATCGATTGCAATGTCTTTTGCTCTTGCTAATCTTTAGCTTGCTTTTTATGCTTCACTGGTGTTCGCCACTGAACAACTGACTGAACAATTGTCTTGCGGATTATAATTTTAATAATGATGTGCATCGGGTCACATGGCAACTTCAAGACAAAGCTAAATGTCTTATGTGTAGCCAGTGATTGTATTAATCTTTGTGCCTGTGCTCCTCAGGTCTGACCCATCACTGCACACCAGGATAACCAAGGAAGCTCCAGCTAAACTTGAGTCCCAGTCGAGCCAACAGCAAAACAGGCGCATCAGAGTCCGCTCCATATCAGGTATGATATTCAGTACACAGAGACATACACATAATAATCAGTGAAAGTCTTTTTTCTATATAATAATGATGTGAAAGGAAACGGTAATCCGTTTTATTGTCCAGGATTAGACTTCAGAGTACTAGTCAATGTCAAACTCTTTGTGCTGTAGGCGGTCATGCTCTACGGGCCGGCCCAGCTCAGAGTCTCAGCCCACTGGTGTCCCCTTCTGAAGGTGATTTGGCCGCCCCGCTTTCGCCCTCCTCGGGACCAGCTCTGGAAGGTGTGGGGCCTCCCCCTTCTACCACAGTGGCTGCTCCTCCTCCACTCAAAGACAACCCCAGTCTGGCGGAGTTTGTTCCTATGCTCACACAGGGCTGGGCCGAGATCTTCATCCGACGCCCGTCTGGTATGCAGCACCCACTGTCCAGTTAAAATACTGTTATTCGCTATTATAAAAGGTATTCCTTTCAAGTGATGGGTGCATACGAGTGGTCACAGTGATCCGATTGGTTTGTTTGCAGGTAACACAAGCTGGCTAATGTGTTTGGAGAACCCTCCCAGCCCCTTTTCCTCTGAACTGGGAAACATGCCTCTGCAGGAGCTGTCTAGTGTGCTGATGTCCATGGAGGGCGTGAAGGAGCCTCCAGCTCAAACGGCTAGTGCCCCAGCCAGCACCGCCACCCCTGTGTCTGAGCCACAGACACACAGCAGCCACTCAGGCAAGGCCAACCTCATCCAGCGCTCCAACACGGGTAAGAGCCTGGAACAATAATGTCCACTGAAGATTGAGCTAGAGCCGTAAGACATTGATAAACTGTACAGTGTATGTCATGCATGAGTGCATCTTTCTGCCTGAATACTTCCTCCTCATGTTATTTAATGGACTGAGCAAAGCGTTCATCTTTGCCGCATCATTTGTGCTTTAGAACATAAAGATCTTTCATGAGTCATGTCTTTTTTCAGTTTCTGTTGACTCACTGCGAGTCCTATCCATCCATTTTTAATTGCCTATTATTTTAATTTGAAAGTTATCTTTTTATTCTTCTTTATTGCCTTTGTTCTCATTGCTCTTGAGCTTTTGTTCTGATTCATTTCAATGTTTTTCATCTTCTTCCATGCTGGTTTGTGGTTGGCTGTAACGGCTGCAGTGGGCAACTCCCTCTGGTGTCTGGGTCTGGGCTCGGTCCCCTCGGGACCCCCGGCCCCGGGCAGGCTGCACAGGAGCATTTCCTGGGCAGGTACCGTGCACTTCTGTGCCACTGACAACCCTCCACCTGTTTTAGTGTGTCCTCCTGTACCTCTGTAGCGTAGAGAGTCGTCTGCACTCTGCAACATCACTTGTCCAATCTGATCAGTTAGAATTTAGTCTTTTCAGTGTCATCTGCTACTGTCTCTCAACATTGTATTCAACAATTGTTAATGGGATAAACAATGTTGATGATCTTTATAAACCAATTATCTTAATATTTCATCAAGTTTAAGTATATTTTTCCTTTATGCAGCTTTCAGTGATACATCAGTGCATGTATTTAGTTCTATAAGATATACCTACACTTGTTAATACTGTATAGGGAAGTCCAAAACCAGTTGACTTAAGTGAACCATCATTATTTATCACTTTAAACACATGAAAGAATAGCTGACACAGTGTAGGGCTTGTGTTTTGTTTGTGTGAGGATCTGTAACAAGTGATGCTCGACTTTCTGCTGCAGTTCTTTGGACCAATCTCTAAAATGACTTGGATTGTGTTTGATTTGTTTTCATCTCTGCTTTTCGTCTCTAATCGTCCCGCGAGCTTTAACTGGAACCTAAATGAAATATTCTTAAGCGTTTGATGTTTAACCTTTCACACTAATATAATAAAACAGAACAGCCCAGACCATAGCTGATGTTGTTTATTATTAACTGCTGTATTGTTTTTGAGAGAAGTGGTGTGTTTTGGAGATTGACCCTTTAAACCGTGGTGTGGGCTTCTGTTGGACTGGCCGCAAAATGTTTGAGTCAACAAATCAAGCAAAGCAGTGCATGATGGACATAAATGAGGAAAGACAAGTAGTGCGTGTGATTGATCTGCTTGTCTTCAGTCTGTTTTAATACTTGATTAGCGGCTGAATTTGATGCTAGCTGTCTATCTTTTGTGAGTTTAAATCAATAATGCATGTAATGTCCTCCCTGTTGTCATGGAGTTACCAATGTAGCTGGACTAGGCTCTGGATTGCTGAGGTGCTGAGATGAAAATCAATAGAAAGTGCTTTCTAACAGTGGGTGTAGTGCACTATTTATGAGGAAGCAATGACCTGTGTGTGCTTGTAGATTCTGTGGTGGTGCTGGAGGAGGGTTCAGGGGTCGCTGCTTCTCAAAGTGATTGGCCCGAGACTGAGGAGTTCGAGGCCATACCTTCTGACCCTATATTCATGTCTGCTGACAAGTTCACAAAGAGCCAGCCCTCTGGGACGCTAAGCAGGGTATGTTTGAGGATCAAGACGGGAGAAAAATATTTTTTCATAATATAAAACTAACCAAACCCCTCTCTGCCCTAGTCCTCCTCCACGTCCAGTCAAGAGGATGAGAAGTCCACTCTGGAGGAGGTCAGCGAGGGAGCAATTCCTATAGACCAGCCTGCTCTGGGAGCGTCCACTCCGGGACAGGGGCCTGAGCTCCCCTTCCAAACACACAGTCAGTCGCAGGGGCACGGCTTGAACAAGTCTAGCTCCTCCCCAGAGCTGCAGACGCTTCCTGAAGCCTTCTCCAAAGCTGCCCTGGAGTCTGATGCTAGAGAAACGTCCCGCCCAAGAGCACCCTCTGATGGTAAACCCCCGCTACAATTGGACAAGGACAAAACAGAGGCCATTAATGGAACGGGACAGACCTCTGAGGGTCCCACTGTCGTGTCGTCACAAAGTGGAGGGTCCAAGATGAAGCTGGAGTTCCCCACGGCAGTGCCACAGGGGCCCATCTCTCCAGGGGGAGGGCACCGGCCGCGAGGCCACACCATCTCTGTGTCTGCCCCCTCGTCCCGTAGAGAGAGGCGTGACAGAGACACTTATCAGAGCCGGCCTGGACCCAGTACTTCTGAGAAGATGTCTGGACTCAGCCCCAGGTAAACACTTGCTCAAAAAATACAATAACACGGACATCATTTTACATGTCATTCCTTAATTTATTCAACCCATCTGTCCTTGAAATTATAATCCCTTTTTCTTTTATATCCTCTTAATCTAAACACGATTTGCTTTCCTATTCCTGCTGTAACCTTGAAAAACAAGATGCATTTAAAAATATGAATGCTTTTATACGGTATGTGACGGCTTATTGAAAAGTAATGGATTGTTTCTTTTTTCAGTTTTGTCTTTCTTCAGCTTTATCACTCTCCTTTCTTTGGGAATGAAGCCAACAAGCCACTGTTACTCCCCAAAACTCAGGTCAGACCACAGCGTTCCATGCAGTTCACTTTAAAGAGACCACACGCTCTTAGAAACATATCAATATTTGATAATGATATAATCAAATATTTTACAAAACCACGCCAACACTGCACTAGCCATTTTAATTTTCTAGTTTTTCAGGATCAATACAAGGCTAAAATGGAACTGAATTGTATCATATAATATACAAAAACAGAACTTGTGCACATTTTAAGTTACAATGTCTTTTTATTGTAGACTAATTGCAATAATAATTAGATGAATGATATCATTGAGTATTTACCGAGTTAATTGTGTGTTTTAGGTGATTGACCGCGCTGTGAAGGTCCTTGACCAAATGCCTCCTTACGACACCCATAAGATCGGAGTCGTTTTTGTCGGGGCTGGACAGGTAAATGAAAGCCTTAATCAGCCGCCGTAGTCTCTGTGATTTTTATCTTGAAACTTTGTGCTTTCTGGTCTCCAGGTAAACAATGAGGTGGCTATTTTGTCCAATGAATACGGCTCAAACCGCTACGCCGCCTTCCTCACCGGCCTGGGAAAACTGATCCACCTGAAGGACTGCGACCCGGACCAGATCTTCTTGGGCGGACTGGACCAGTACGGAGACGACGGAGAGTTCACCTACTGCTGGCACGATGACATCATGCAAGGTACATTTGTAAATCATTTTCATCATAAACAGAATCCTCAACATTGCAAACTAAATGACTCCATCTGCACACCCTATTTTCCGACTAGTTTTGAGGATTTGATTTATACTTTCACACCAATTTAAAGTTAACACAATGACTGTATATTGAAGATTTTGTTTTAAAATGTACCTACTCACTTCAGCTGAAATACAGGACTCTGACAAAATTGGACTCTGAAAAAAATCACGTTTTCTTCAAGATGCAAAATATATAAACTTTTGATCAGAGACATTTGGTTCGTTTCTAGTTGAAAAGCGTAAACAAACCACTAACCATGGGTGACATTAAGGTTTTTGTGTCCTCATTCATATTCTATGAAATGCATCATCCCCTGGCCCCCCTTTTGGCCACAACTGTAGTCTTCACTGCTTTGACTTTTTTTGATGTTATTATTTTACTTCCAAACTGGAAATGGAACCGAGATGTGACATAACGAGAGGTAAACATTCAGTAACTGTACCAAAGGGCCATAAGTGAGTCAGAGTTCTGTCCTTGGAATATGAAACGGCCCTTTGTCATAAAATATTGTAGATTCTCCGTCATTCAGCTTGTTAATTCAAAAAGTTAGGACAAAACGGCTTTTTTAAACATTGACAACAGTTTCGCTATCCGTCTGGTACAGCTTCCTCAGCGCAGTTGTCTGTGGCACATGGACACTACATACAGTATAGACATGGGGGGCACGACCTCTCCCTTAATCAGTCAAGCAGGTGACAACACGTCCTGGAAAACCTGGAAAATACCTGGAAAATAACCTGGAAAAAAATAAGAATGAGAATAAAAAGTAAAATGTCCTGGAAAAATATATTTGATCCTAGAAAATATTTTTGCTTCCTTTGCCTTGCTGTTTATAGGGAAATTTAATTGTAATTCTTTGGATTACGTTTGATAAAACAGAGTCTCAGAGCCGTAATCAATGAGCTGTGATTGGCTATTAGAGGGGGCGAGACCCTAAAGGTCACCAACAAGCCTACAACTCGTTTTTGTCTTGGTGCGTTGGTAACCATTGTGAACTTTAGGTTTAGACTTACATGTAAATATGCAGTTCTGGCTGAGTCCTGGTGAAGATCTGATGAGTGATTTATTTATTTGGCCCTTAAAAAAGTCCTGGAAAATCCTAGAATTATCCTGGAAAAGTGTTTCTAGTAGAGAGTGACGAGGAGCCTGTCAAATCTTGTTTCACCTGAGCATCCAAAGAGATCTCCAGTAATGTTATTCATGGCATGGTGTCCCTGACATATTTTGACAAGTAAATGACAAGTTACATTTTAAAATGATGCTTGCAAGTTTTGGAGGGAGCAATCATTTGTCTGAGAAGTGACAGCTTAGATCTGCAGGATACATTTACTTGGTACTTCACAAACGGTAGGATGTTGTAGTGTTGTTCATGTGCAGCTGTGTACTCATGTATTTACAATTTGATTAAAGGAAGGAGTAAAGTAAACAAAAAAATAAGTATGCATAGTGGTTTGGAGAAATATCTGATACTGAACGAATACTTTCAGTAACTTAATCTAAAGGTGGACACACACTAGAGGATTTTTAGTCTGAGGAGGCGTGGCTCAATAAAAACTTTCTCTCATGGCATGTGTGTGTGTGTGTGTGTGTGTGTGTGTGTGTGTGTCCTCATGTCTGTCCTTAAGTGTGTGTTGTCTTTGCACAGATCTTTAGTCTCAAAAGATTAAAAATCCTCTAGTGTGTGGCCACCTTTAGTGAATAATGGTTGTGCTGTCTGGCATTTCAAAACTCTTAAGAATTAATTAGTTTTACACTCCACCGTACTACTTTTGATCACTGTGCAAAATACTGCAGTTAGCATCAGTATGCTAATGCTAGCTTCAACCAACAGCACCTAGTAAGTAAAGAATTTATGTTTCAAGAAATGAGCAAAACCAATTGAGAGAAACTGTAATACCGATGTTAAAGGTTTACTTTCATGCTGAGAGAAGAAAATTGAGATATTTACGGTTTTGAATAATGTGATAATGATGTGATGTGATAATTAATGCAAATATTTTACTTATTACCACGATGTCCCATTAAATTTCATCTCCAAATGTGAGCAGTTCACCAAATTGTGTCGAAGCAAGACATTTATATAAGGAACAAAACCACAATTGGAGGTAATTTAGAAAGGTTCACCTTGTTGCTTCTTGTGATGTGAATATTGCAACACCTGATTTTAATTTTTTATTTATTTAAAGGGGCAATGCATATTCATGAACATATAAATATTTAAGATTTTCCATCCGTAGTCCCTGGCAGATCAATAAAATATAAAGACAGGTTTATAACAACAATGAACAACAATCGTCCACAAACTCCGCACTCTCAGACATCAGTCATTGGTGGTCACACGCCTGGTTCATCTTTAGCCAACATTTAAGTTTAGTTTTGAATACTATGAATGTGGCAGAGTCTCTAATATCCGCTGGGATGCTGTTCCAGACCTCAGTTCCTTTCACTGATGGCACCTGTGCGTCTGAAAGGTACTACAGTCACCTTTAGTACAGGCTCTGGTTACTTTACCTCTGGTGCTGGATTTGAACTTAGCAAATTCATTCAGGGATGTTGGAGAGAGTCCATGCAGGATCTTATAAATTGAACATGCTAGTTTGAATTTTTTTAAATTGCCAAAATGTAGGATTTTATATTTCTGAAGTACAAGGCAATGATGAAAGGAGAATGGTTTTCTATCAAATATTTTTAAAGCTTTTTTTGTATAAGTCTCTATTGTTTTAAAGTAGCCGGACTTGTGAGTGATCAGTTAGTAATGCAATATTCAATATGTGAAAAAAAACATACAAGGAGGAAACATTTAGCGGCATATTCTGGATTTTACATATTATTTTTTACATGTTATTTAAAAGATAAAGTTGAGTCCAAGCAGATGTGGTTTAGGGACCGAGGACCAGGATTTATCTCAACATCACCAGTCAGTACCAATATCAACAAAATGTGTACAATACACAAAAAAGAACACGATCCTTTGGTGATATACTGTGTTTAATTTAGAGGTTTCTGTTTTATAATTAGTGTATTTTTCTGAACTATTTTTGTAGCGATCTTTCACATTGCCACTTTAATGCCCAACCGTGAAAGTGACAAGGGCTGCTGCAATAAGAAGAGGCACATTGGCAACGATTTTGTAATGGTGGTCTACAATGACTCAGCGGAGGAATACAAACTGGGCACGATAAAGGTTTGCAAAACAACTAATGAAATTGTATAATACATAGTTGATTTGTTTTTGTTTAACATGGTTGTGTTTCTTCTTAGGGCCAATTCAACTTTGTGGAGGTGATTATTAAACCTCTAGATTATGAATGTAATCTCGTGACACTCCAGTGCCGCAAAGGTAAGTGCACTGCGTTCTCTTCAGGCCAATAGTCTTTTTGTCTTTTCAACAACGTTCTTCTCGATCGTTTCAGACTTGGAAGGCTTAGTAGACACAACAGTTGCGAAAATAGTTTCAGATCGCAACCTTCCCCTTCTAGTGAGGCAGATGGCTCTACATGCAAACGTGAGTCTGAATAATTTTGTACACACACTCGATATTATTGGATTGAGCACTTCAAACTAAACTCTGTTTTTGCAGATGGCATCTTTGGTTCATCAGTACAGGGCCAACCCATCTGATGCTTATGCCTCCAAGTGGCTGGCAAGATTGAGGCACATCAAGCGGATTCGGACAAGGGTAAAAACAAAACATTCATTTATTTATTTTCCCCAGTATCCCTGAAGCCAGGGGTGCCCAAAGTTTTCATGGGCCAAAGGGGCCAAATGCAATACTGTTTTGCATCGAAAGACCAATTTCAAAGAGATATATGATTAAATATCCTATATTACTTTGTTTTTGAGGAGACAGTGGTTCCCAACCAGGGGTACAGGGGTCCCTGTCCCGGGGTACGCAAGAGCTTAGCAGGGGGTACTTGGAATCATTTCAAAATTAAATTAAACTGAATTGCATTTTTGATTATTATGCTCAAAGAAAAGGCTGTTCAAAACATTTTACTGTAAAGACTGAAAGTTTGAGAGTATTTAGCCTGATGAATTTTAAAAGTTTTAGTCATTCACTTTCTAAATAATCAAAAAACCATCGAGGCAGGGGGTACTCCGAGTAAGAATGAAAGACCCAAGTGTACGCAAGACAAAAACGGTTGGGATTCTGGAGTAGGACATGCTGTTCTGGTGTCCTTAGTAACTATTGACAGTCTATTCAGTCACAAATGAATCTCAAGGGCCAAATGAAAGCTCTGTAGTTTGGGTCAGCCCAATATTCCCAGCCCTCGGCACAAGTCGGAGTCTGGTCCCGTCGATAGAAAAGAGGGAGCATTGATACAGTGGAACATGTGTAGCTTACGCACCCCTTTAGTTTACCTGTGAAATTGAACACTGTTGTCTGTCGTAGGCGCAGGAGGACATCCAGTCCCGCTCCACGCCGGGCATCTCTCTGACCCAGGGCCACACACAGAAGTCCGTCCCACAAAACCCTGAAGCGGCGGGGCAACGCAAGAGGCTCGTGTCAACAGTGGACGATTTCACAGATTTTGTTTGAAGAGAGAAAAACTGTCCGATTAGTATTTCGAAGATGTCAAAATAAAGTGCACAAAGTTTTGATATGAACTGGTTCTGAGGTAAATGAACTACAAATATGGAAGATTTAAGCTGCTGAAGTAAAACGTAAAATACTTTATTCAGTATCTGCTTTTAATTCACTGCATCAGCCTATTTGTGTTCCATCCACTCGCATTTCTCCTGAATCAACAAGGCGCACTCAAAATGGTTTACAACAAAACATACTTTGTTTTAATTTTGAGTATACTAAATCTTTCGTTAACGGTACCATAAAGGCTTATTTTGTGATGAAGTACAATGTGGGAAATCCACTTATTTTTCAATATTTTTTAAAATGCTCAACTTTGCACTTTTCAGGACTAATCAATGTCTCATGTGAAGCATGAAAGGTTAAGTACACTACAGTTGAGAGGGAGTGTTTTTGTCTTGTGTGTGGAATAAAAGTGTACAAAACGGAAATGTGTTTGATTTTAAAATGTTTTTTATTTGGCAACATGCAGCAGCCAGAGTCATTGACATTGTCAGGTGCAAAGGCAAGTGCTAGAACTGGGTAATACAAACAGAAATACCAAATATGATATTCATCAATGACATTTACAAACACGTGAAGACCAAACAAAAAGGAAACAAGACTAGAAACAAATAATTCAAAATGAGTAAAACCACAAGTCTCCTTGTGGCACAACCTCACCCTCTTTTCTCGTGAAAGTGAAATTAACCGTTGAAGCATGTCGTGAAGCAAAAATATATACACTAAAGCCCCAATATGTACATATATGACAACACAGAATACACAGTACCTGTAAAATTCGCTGCACAAGTCATTTCAGATGCATCATTTGAGCTGAAGGTACCTACATAAAGGAATAATTTTTAATGGTCGCTTTGGGGGAGGGGGGTATGGTTCCCTGAGATTTGCCCGTTGGACATATTAACGACAAAACAATAGTAGCACTACTGTATCATACCTGATAGTAACTACAAGCCATTGTTATAGTGACATTAAAACTACAATACTTAAATATAGACCATTGGAATCCGCTTCCTTAAAAAATAAAGTGCCAAGTACAAAAAGCTGTAGTAAAAAATACTTCTCAAGCCATATAAACAATGCAAACGTTTTGGCAGTACAGTATGTATGAGTAAAACTTTCTCTTTGGGTTTTTATACCAAGCTTATTACATGCCAACGCTGTATACCTCATTCTGGTAATTAAAAGTGCTTCAAATACAAAACTACAATATACAAAGTTAGCTTCAGAGTGGCAGTCTCATATGACCTCTCTATTACAATGTACTTCAAAAAGATGGACACGACCAACATAAAACAAAAAAAACAATCTTTGTGCCAACTTTCTTAAATTCCAACCTTTTTGCTGTAAGCGATTGTTGCTACTTCCTGTCAACACTTCCACAAACTATTCCCTTTGTACCTGAACAAGAGGCTGTGGAGTCCCAGCAGCCGATTAGTGAAGTACTTTGGTTGTTGACTTCATGCACCTATTTGTAAAAGCACTTGCACAACACTTGCATTATTATACAGTGGGCTCCTGAAGTACACGCCTCTAGTCTAATGTTAAGTCCAAGCCTGATCCTGAAAAATGATCAATTTATTTATTTATGATGACTCTACGCCCAAGCTTGTATAGAGAGCCTCTGAATTATGGCCAATGGAGGGAATATGAGACTGACCTAAAGTTTATGAATGTTAAAAAAGAAGCACAACTTAATATCAGTTCCGAAAGCTTACCCTCAAAAACAAAAAACAATACAGAATCAGAAATCAGCTCGCCGCCATTACCCTACATTCCTTACACAACCACATTACATCACAATCCGTAAACGATACATTATTTTGAAAGTGAGCCATTATGGGAGGCGGGTGATGTGGCACAAAATGAATATCTCGATTTTCTTTGGCCCAGATCACAATTTCGATCACTCACTCCGAGACCGAGCAGCAGGAGGAGCAGTGAGTGGGGAAAAGTGTATGTATTCGAACACATTAAACAGAAAAAAGTACATCACAAGAATCAGATCAGAATGAAATGTATTTTTGGAATGGTGAGGAAAGTATCTTACCAATAGAAAATAAATACGTTTTAGCAGATTGCCGTATAACAAAACGTGGATTAAAAAAAGGTGGGACACTTTCCGAACCCACTGTACGTCCGTTCAAAATGTTTTAATTGTCCGTTACTTGCCTCAGTTAGTAGCTATAAAAGTCTAAAGGTGAGCACGCTCTTGCGCTCTTGTCACAGACCACGCACAACCGCCAGGGTCACGTGTTCAAACATACACAATATACATAAACACACAAAAAAAACAAGACACAATGGGGTAAATTCCTGATTTGTTAAAAGCTAAACCGACTTTGTGCCAAGCGTCCAGCACGCACCATAAATTTCTCATCTTCGCTTCGACGTTTGCGTTCCTTTCCTGGGTTGCGAGGGGACTTCTTGAGGACAAACCAGCTGTCCCAAGTCTTCCTCTCTCCCTCATCCCAAACCAGTTCACTTCCACTGTCCTCCTATTAATTCGGATGCACCTTGTTCTTTAGGGGCGGGGGTTTGCATTTCCTCTTGCGCGTGGGGATGGTGGTGGTGTGAGAGGGGTGGTTGAATAGGCTGGAGAGCCCGGACTGGGTTGGGGTCGAGGCGCAGGTGGACTGGCCAGAGGCGGATGGGGCAGGGGTGCTTTGAAGGGGGGCAGGTGTGGATTTGTTTGAGGCTCTGTGGGGCGGGACGCCGGCGGAGCATGAAGAAAGAGGAGAGGCGTTTTCCTGGGCACCTGCCGCAGATTTGTTCAAAGAGGTTGATGCCAAGTGTGAAGATAACGATTTAGATTTCAAAAAGGGAACAGGCGTGGCAACTGGAGTCTTTTTAGTGTCGCTCTTTTCCGCTTTCTTCCCTTTTTTAGTTTTTAGTTTTTCTTTGCTGCTTTTTCGTTCCCTCCATCCGCCTGAGTCCTCTCCAGGTCCCCTCTGCTGCCTGTTAGGGCCCGGGCCAGGCTCCCCTCTAGGCCTCCTCTTCCTCTGGGCCTTCTCCAGTTTACACTCCACGTAGTACAGGTCCTCTGTTGCCATGGTGACACGGTCCAGCTGCTGCAACAGAGCATCCAGTGTGGGCAGGACCCTCCCCAGAGCGGCCTCAGTCTCCGCCTTCTGCTTCCAGGTCACTCCCCCCACTAACACCCCTGGGGACACTCCCAGTCCTAGTCCAAGACCTAGACTGGCCCCTGGAGCTTCAGTCAGGCTGCAGGGGCTGGAAGAGGCCGGCCGCCATGACGCCTCAGAGCCGGCGTCCACGCTGTCTGGAGTCGACGGGGAGTCAGGACGGTCCAACGGAGGCAAGCACAGGGACCTACAGTCGCTGGTAGAGGAGGAGCGGGACGGAGGCAGGTCCATTCCCTCGAATCGTACCTTGTGCCGAAACTGTAAAGATAAAATGGGACTTTATTGGTCTCACAATAGAGATATTCGTTATGGCAGTACGTACCTGGCTTATACACCTGCACTGGCAAGGGCCAGATTACTATCACAGCGTGAATGACATTAGCACTGAAATCAATCTGAGATAGCTCTAGTTTAGATCATTTGTGGAGAGGATGAACTTATGGTGCAGCATTTGGATCAAGCTCACCTCGTGTTAGCCAATCACAACCAACACAACAAACTGCTAATATAGCAAATCCATCAAATGTTTTGTTTTAAAAATGTTATGTGTGCGTTGGACGTATGTTGTGTTTTCCGTTGCTGTTAATTAGGATGGTTAAAACTGCTTGTGTGTATGAATGCACATGGATTCTCTCGACTCATGATTACTAATGTAAATGGAGGAGAGAGAATGGCATTCTATTTATAACTGGGCATGGTTTGTTTGCATCTCAATTTTTTGTTGGAGCACCCTCCACAGGCTACAGTGGGAATTGTCTGTCTCAAACACAAAGTTGTGTAGTCACTAAACACAGTGCTCCAGATATATTTTTGATGACAACTATTATAACAGTGTTATAATAGCCGCAAAAGGCCTTTTTGGATGTCCCCTATCCTGGCCAGCCAGACTACACACAGATGTGTACAGACTACACACAGATGTGTACAGATGTGTACAGACTACACACAGATGTGTACAGATGTGTACAGATGTGTACAGATGTGTACAGACTACACACAGATGTGTACAGATGTGTACAGATGTGTACAGACTACACACAGATGTGTACAGATGTGTACAGATGTGTACAGATGTGTACAGATGTGTACAGACTACACACAGATGTGTAGTCAGGGGATCAGTTCTGAAGGGTGTGATTGACAGGTAGATGAACCAATCAGCGAAACGCATGGTTCGGCCAACATGGCCACTTAATGTGTACGAAAATATTAAATTTAACAAGAAATATTGCCTTGAAAATTGGCATTTTGTTCCAAATCAACAGGCAAACTATTAAAACTATTTTAAGTTAGAAAGTCCGTCCTGAAAGATATGCGATTTGACTGTTCAGCCGCACTTAAGTGCCACGTTACAAATCTGTGTCTGTGATTGACACAATAATACAATCGTGTAATGATTGGCGACGAGCAGACCTCCAGACTCTCTTGCTTTTGAACAGAAAGCAGGAGCGTCTGGTTGCAGGCTAGATGTCCCCTTTAAAACACAATAAATTAAAGATGGCAAGAAGAAAATACATGCAAAAAGTCAACATAAATCCCAAAGCTATATAATGAAGTACTGTAAGCTAAAATAATTGAAAAGACAACATGCTTTCTGAATGCAGTAGGTCAACTGCAGTTTCTTTCTGAACACTTCCTCACCTCTTTGGCCCTGCTGAGTCCCATCCACATTTTGAGTCTCCGTAGAAACAGCTCCACCATCTCGTAGTCCTGGAGGTCCACAGCGGGACGGTACAGCTCTGCCCTCGCCCGCCGGTAGTTCCTTAGCAACACCGCGATCACAAACCACACCAAAAGAAGGCGAAGGGTCGCAAAGCTGGTGTGAAACATGAGAGTGGAGACGCTGCTGGAGGGAACATTCAGAGCAGAAACTGGCCTCCAAAACAATAGCCCTCGCCCCCCTGTGCCCAACAGGGATAGACAGGCGGAGCTAACACTGCTGTAGCCATCAAACACCGAGTGGAAGAGCTTTAGAGACAAGAGAAACAAAAGTTTTTTTACACTTCAGACAGAAATGTGTGAAGTCTATGTTTAACAACAGAATGGGGCTAAAGTTATCTATTATGAGGACACAGGTCATGGCAATTAAGAATTCAAAGTAAGTAAAACACTACTTTATCAGTGTTTTACAGTAAAACACTGTTATCATTATGAATTCTATTTATTTGTCAGAAGAGCCTCAGCAGCACTGACCAGGTGTCCTGTGTGAGCGTAGGCCAACAGCAGCAATAGCAGAGCCAGAGCCAGGCTCAGCAGCTCCCACCCCGAGCGCCTCAGAGTCCTCCCAAACACGGCCCACTCACGAAGGAACCGCAGCTGGTGAGACGCCTGATGGGAAACGAGAGAAACCACAAAAACAGTTGTTAAATTCGAAACCAACTCAATAACTTTAAGAACTTCCCCTGCTCCTCTATCCTGTACCTTCAGCACCAGAACGAACAACAGCAGCGCGGCCATGACAGTGAACAGCTGGCTCTGTCGGGCCAGGGGCGAGAAGTCTGTGAAGGCCTCCCGCGGGTGTGTCAGGTAGGACGTCCACTGCTGCTTGGCCTTGATGCAGCGACTTAGGTGCAGCCCACACACAGACAGGGCCAGGGTGAGCTTACACAGTCCCATCACTCTCCAGGACGACAGCAAATACGTGTAGCCCTGTTCGAGGTAGCCCAGCACACCCCGAATCAAGAAGTACATGGCCAGGACAAAGAGGACCATCTGAAAATGAAAGCACACCATACTAGTGAAGAAACTTCTCAATCTATATAATCAAAACATAGATATTTCTCTACATACAGCAACATACAGTATACACCTTAACTAAATGACACCTAAATCTGATCTAAACCAAGCTCAACAAAGCCTAAACCTGGACTGAAGTCAAACTAAATTGGGTCCAAAACAGGATAACTCAGAGGATATAGACTGAGCCATGTTCTGCAAAGATCAACAGGACTTAATCAAATACTAGTATCGTTAGTAATTTCAAATATTACAATGAAAGAACCTGTTAAAAATGCTAAAACTGTGCGTTTAATCATCAAAATTTTAGGCTTTAGTGCTGGTTGTTACCGTGAGGAGCAGTGGCAGATCCAGGCCCGTGATTGGCCAGAGACTTGTGACCAGGAGGTCGAGGCTGCACTGGGCGCGCTCGGAAACGGGGAAATGAAAGAGGAAAGAGAAAACTGCCAGGAGGTTGGTGTTGACGTTGTACAGCGAGAAATCCACAACTACAGCTCTGGTCCTGCAAAAACGTAATAAACAAAACTAGTCAGTGTGTCTCTCTACTCGCAAAGCATACAGTTGTGGCCAAAACACATACACTTTTAATCTTTTGACCATTTTTCATAGAATATGAATGATAACACAAAATATTCTTTCCCACTCATGGTTAGTGGTTGTGCGAAGCCATTTTGAAATCATAATGAAACAGAAACGACTCAAATGTCCCTGATCTAACATTTACATGACCTTCAACAGCAAACAGGAACATTGTTCAGGAGCAAAGAAAATCTCACTTCAGCTGAAATACAGGACTCTCTTAATTTTGTTTCCAAGATGCACAGTATGTACACTTTAGATCAGGGACATTTTACTAGTTTCTAATTGAAAAGCGGTTTTTCATGCAACCACTAACTATGAGTGAAATAAAGGTTTTTGTGTCATCATTCATATTCTATGAAATGCATAAGTTTACATACCTTGACATTCTCTCAGGGTATGTAAACTTTTGGCCACAGCTGTAAGTAGTACTAGTTTCTGGAAAGTGTTATCTGCTGTGAAAAGAGTGATCCAACTGCTTAACTTAGTTAAATTAAAGCTAATTTTTTGAGAGTGTTCTGACAAAAAACAAACAACTCAGGAGTAATAATAATAATATTGGAACGGCCTGCCGGAGGAGCTCAGGGCCACGGAGAACGTTCATCTTTTTAAGAGCAGGCTCAAGACCCATCTGTTTAGTTCAGCTTTTAATCAATAATTATCATTCTAGACATATATATCTAGACGGCTCCTCTGCTGGACAGTAAAAAAAAAAAAAAAAAAAAAAAAAAAACTACTTCCTTTCCTACTCCATCTGCACTCAGCCTTATGCACTTACAAGACTTCTATTTGCAGAAATCCCGGTGTGTGTGTGTGTGTGCATGCATGTGTGTGTGTGTGTGTCTGTGTGTGTGTGTCCGTGTGTCCGTGCGTCTGTGTGTGCGCATTCGGATGAGCGTGTGAATACTGATGTGTGTGACAATTCTGGGTGGTGTAATTGAATGATCTGTCTTAATGTGTTTCTAATCTGTAAAGCGCTTTGAGCTGCATTTTGTATGAAAAGCGCTTTATAAATACAGTTTTGATTTGATTTGATTTTGATTAATAAGCTTAAGGTCCGTACGTACTTAGATATTATTATAAACTCATATTTCTGATACTACTGTCCACATGTATACATATTTATGATGTCATTATTGAATATTTTTTATAAACTCTCCAAAGTGAACGTCTTTGAATGTTTTCTTTTTTTCCTTTTCTGTCTTTGAAAAAGGAGACACAAGATATTTCCTATTGGTCTATGCCTTTTGTGGCATAACAAATGAGAAAGGCGGAGTTCAGGCTTTAACAAGTCAAATCCAATCATTTTGATTGGTCCGTGTAACAGAGGGTGGTTTAACTCACTCTGGATTCATTGCTCAGGTCTTGATGTCCAGGAAGTTTTCAGTGAATTTTTCACTGCGAATTTCACAGTCTGAATTTAACCTCTAAAGCCCAAGGCCTTTTTCCCAAAAATCATTTCTTTACATCATAGGTGTACATGGCTAATCTTGGTGTCTAAACATTTGGTAGAGCTTAGGGATGATGGTGGACGTGAAATAATAATAAGTTATGTTGTTTGACAATAAAATGAGGTTGCAATGGGTTGTTGTAATTTCCGCCTGAAAAAAAAACACACACATTTTCCCGCAAAAGGGCCTTTTTCCTCCCTGTGGTGTAGTAAATAACAACAGAAATGGATAATCCCACATCAGCTGTCACTAATTTGCAACTTTGGAATATTTTGCTGCGTAAAACATGTACGTCAGTAACTGTATCTGAAAGCACAGAGCCATTTTTGGGGACTATAGGGCTTAAGAGGTTAAGAGCTTGAATTTTTTAAGGCTGAATTTGTCTATTTGAATTTTTTAAATTTAGACTGTTGAATTTGACATATTGAAAAATAAAGAAGCGAATAAAAGGTGAAATTCTCCTTTTGAATGTAAAACACTGTGTACTGAAAATTTAGTGACGGAAGTTTGAAGACAAAGAAATTCAAACATTTTTTTTCAGTGTTAAAATTCACTATTTCGTGACACACAAAAATCTTCCATATTCTGTGCTGTTAAATTGAGCCCAATATCAGATACAGCATACCAAGCTAAATTAGAAAATGAAATGGGCACAAAAATGTGATTGTAATTGTTCCAGTGGAGATTTTCTACGATATATTTCAGTCTTTCATTTCCTGAGATCTTGAAAGGAGATTTTCTGATTTTGTACCTGAAGTTGAGCCAATGTTGCTGCTGCAGCTGCTCCAATGAAGACACAGCCTCTCCCAGAGTCCGGTTCAGCTGATGAATAAGATCTCCTCTTTCTGACGCTGCTCTTTTACCAAAACGCTGCATCCTGAAAGTTGAAATCATTGAATAATATAAGATTGCATGTATAGAATTAGGTGTGTAATTCTGCTGTACATAGCCCTGTTGTGACAGACTCAAACAACGACACATGCAGCCAATTTAAGATGATAAAGTTTGTTGATGCAGTATCCAAATGTTTTTGTGGTAACGATAACTCCTGTATATTACATTTTAAAATCTGCTTATTGGCTTATTTTTATGGAATGTGCCTGGAATCTCTGAAATCTTGATCCCACAATCCTGATTCTCTGTTGAGCCTGTAAATTACTTTTACCTTTTAGCCGTTGAGAGCGACATCAAAGAAGCATCTTCCCCAAGATTTATTTCTGCAGGAACAAAGAAAATAATTAATTGGAGTGAGGGATGTACATTACAATCTGAAAAAGAAAAAAAGTCATTATGAAGTAGAATTGGAATGGATATCTGGGAAGGATATGTGATGTGTTATTTTAATTTATTTCATATTATGTATTACTTGAGTTCGATGTTTTAATTAGGCCAAAATTAAAAGCACAACATTAAAGAGATTTTATTTATACTAAAACTCTTTTTAATTGCTTGTTTTATACTTTAATGTTTATGATATATATTTCTTATTTTATTTTGTTTACTTTAAGACTTTTGTTTCTGTTGCATAACATTCACGTCAAGCTAGCACTGGCTCCACAAACGCCACCTTCATTTCTGGTGCCGGTGTCAAGCACCGCTACATTCTTTTTTCCCTCCCTTCCCCTCCCCGAGTAGCAGAATACATTTTTTTGTATATTTGAGATTGTTTTGAAGTAGAAATGAACAGTAACACATTGAGCATTTGATACTATAGGTACAGTATATAAGGGCTCATTTTTTAACAGTAAGGTGTCAAATTCTGAAGCAATAGCAGCAATACAATGAAACAAATAATAATCAGAGGATTTGATGTACTGTTAAAAACCTAACCCTTCAACCGATCTAAGGTGTCAAATTCTCAAATTCTCAACTGTTCATATTTACCTCAAAACAATCTCAAATAAACAACCATAATGTTTTGCTAAATAAGAGATGGTACTGCAACTTATTTTGCCCTATTTCAGATCCAGGAGGGAAAGGGAGGGGAAAAGAAAGTAGCGCATGTGCACTGAAAGCGACCCGGAGTTTTATTGCGCAGGACTTATTTAGCTTAACACCGGTATTAGCATAGCTTAGCATTAGCATAGCCTACTTACCGGTACTTTTTTTTTTTTTTTTAACTTACGGGTACTTAACCCCTAACCCTAACGCCGCACTCACACTACATCCGAGGTCCGTCCTTGCGGGTCCGTTTCGGCCACGTTTGTAGTCATTCAAATCAATGCTGCACACTCACACTAGTCTGTCACTGTCCGTCTCTAGCTACGTCAGGTCCTCTGTCCTAACGGAAAGAATCCGCAAGGAGTCTATTTTTGACGGATGCCGCAGACACCGGAGCGGCCTCTAGTCAAGCTGGGCTACTATCGCGTGTGTTATCGCGAGCGCTGTTTCTATGTCTCAGACGCAGCTGGACGCAGCCGCTGACGGACTTGCCAATGGACTGGTGTGAGTGACAGTTTTGCGGAAAACGGAGACGGGTCAGTACCGAACCCGGATTGTAGTCAGTGTGAGCGCGGGGTTACTCCTCGGAAAAAACTGCTACGATACACTGAGCTAAGCAGCTAGGGAACATAAGTACCTCTGGGTTACAGAGGTGCTATTGTTCCCTGATACTTCCCGGGGAACATAGGGCTGACCCATAGTGTAGAAAAAATGGAGGCAGCCCACGTAACATTCCCCATAGCGTTCAGCGCTGGCTAATGAAGCCAATTCATGCTAGCATTTGGAGCGCCGCCATGTTGTTTTTTGGAAACAATTCCATTTTAAGGTAACATAATTTAGGTATGTGTGAGTTACCTTCTCTTTTAATATTGAAAATATTAAAAGACAAAGAGCAGGATGGTGTAGTGCGTGGTAAGACAAGCACTTGAAGGACATATTAACAACAATATTTCCAATGATGAGTTAAAGAGGGGCCAAAACGTTTACATGTAAGTCAATGGGCACTTCCGGCT
>OMNZ01070355.1:0-38617 GCA_900303255.1 Lesueurigobius sanzi | reverse complement strand
CGGCAGAGCTGCTAACGTCACATCAGTTCTGTGTCGTCACATCGCCGGTTGAACCAATAAGGTGACAGACTCTAAAATTCAAATGCCATATAATTTTACCCTCGAGAGGGCGCCACACACACGGTTTTAAGCACAAAAGTTAGATTTCTACAAATGTGCACTAAAATGCCAAAGTAATTATGGAGACATGTAGCAACACTAGACACCCATTTATACAGTTAATCAGCAAAAAAAAGTTGATTTGGTTTAGTTGTTCTTTAAATTCAACAGAAGAAATTCAGAGTGTGGAATTCGCAGTGAAAAATTTCACAGTAAAGTTCCTGGACATCAAGACCTGAGCAATCGATCCTGGAGACAGAGAAGGAGAGACACAAGATGTTTCCTATTGGTCAATGTTTTTTGTGGGCGGGATTAACAAATGAGAAAGACAGAGTTCAGGCTTTAACGAGTCAAATCTGAACATTTTGATTGGTCCTTGTACAGTTTCCTGTTGAACCAGGTTGGTTTTGACTCACTCTGGATCCATTGCTCAGGTCTTGATGTCCAGGAACTTTACTGTGATTTTTTTTCACTGCGAATTTCACACTCTGAATTTAAGAGCTTGAATTTTTTTTTTTACATTGAATATTTTATGGGTGAATTTTTCTATTAGAATTTTTTTTTACTTCAAACTTTATACTCTGAATTTAGACTTGTATTTGATGTGTTGAAAAGTAATAAAGGGAATATTTAAAAGGTGAAATGTTCATTTCAAATGTAAAACACTGAACTGAAAATGTAGTGACTGAATTAAAAAAATTCAAAGATGTTTTTTCAGTGTTAAAAAAAATTCTAATTTAAAATTCACAATGTGACTACAATCTTCCATACTGCAGTCTCCAAACTTTCCAGGTCTAAACCAGATCAAGGTCTAGGAGTAAACCACTAAACCAAGACCAAACTGGGACTAAACCAGTTCATCACCAATAAAATACTTTTACTTTTAACCCGATTTAAAAATGTAATGGAGTAGAAAGTACAGATACAGGCTCTGAAATGTAGTGAAGTAAAAGTAAACAGTATTCATCATAAAATGTTCTTAAGTAAAAGTACTTTGTTACTTTCCACCACTGGTGATATGTTATTCTAAGTTAATTTATGCAGATCACGTGACTAAGAGTGAGCTATTCAAATATAGAGTTGTTTTTTCTTTGACCAAGTATCATCTGATTCTTGTTATTCAGATGCTGCTGTTAACCACTTAGTGCTCGGAAATGCTGTACTGTTATTTTCATTGTGTTCATTTAGTTCAGATGAATAATTCGAAACTGCTTTGTGTCATTTCTATAATAACTAGTTCAACACAGACAAACTAAAAATAAAGATAAGCTTTGTTGTGTAAGTCAGCAGCTTGTCATTTACTGTCACACGGGTTCCTCTTTTCAGTTGCACAGCACACACAAAAAGGAAATGCACTCCTCTGGTGCTTTGTGATAGCCTAAATTATTGTCATATTATATCTTCCCAGTGAGTAAACAGAAACAACAGTGGCACGTCTCCAAATGTGCAAGATGCAGCTTTCGGATGCTAGTGCCACTGTATCTTATATCTCCCAGTCCAAGCTAAGAATATATTAGATAATCCCTATTGTCTGTGGCTGCTAAAGTTCGCAGAGTTCATTTCGCAAAGCACCGCAGAGGCATGTCACTTCTTATTTATATTCCAGAGCAAATGGCATTGCGGCAAACTCAGGCAAGCAACAATACTGTAATAGGCATGAGGCTGCTGGGCTGAGTCTTGGCTCTCTTGTCCGTAAAGATGACTTGGATCACATCGCACTAGCGCTGTTGTTTGGAAGTCTGACCACGCTTTTCCTCAGCAACAGAAGTAATTGCCTGTTGTGACCCGGCACTTCCTCTTTGCTGGGTGGAGCAGCAGGAATTTGTGCATTAATTTAGCCACTGCCTGGAGATTTTTAGTGTTAAACCCCTGAAGATCAAACTGCTTAAGTCTTTCTTTGTGTCACAGAGCTTCTTATTAATGCATCGAAAGGAAACCTCAAACAAGGCAGCCGTCTGAAACACCTGAATCAGCTTCCAGACAAGTCATCAACCACCTTTCCCCCGGCCAAATGGAGTGTGCTAACATTTACGCTGAATAAACAGGATACACTGCCCCCCAGCTGAATCATGGGAGCATGCTGAATGGCTCTGATGCCCTTATATGGCGGTGGAGGGATTTTTTGAAACAGGAAATGACATCACAGCATCTGAGTGGGAATCTCTGTCATTCCAGGGAGAAAGACAGGCCCAAGTTTGTCTGGAAACGAAGCTGCAGCAGTTCACCCCTCAGCTCCGCCAAAAGTGAAATGGGCTGGTTCCGTGTTGCTTCATGAGTGACGAAAGCTGCTGGGGGACTGGGCGGTGTTGTGTATGAGCATGTTGTGTGGTTGTTGCTGCTGCTGCTGCCCTGAGAGTCACTGTTTTATGGGTTTTGAGGTTTCAGATACATTTTTAAAGAAGAGACTGCAGCTGATCTGCGTATTTGTCAGTGCACTTATGACACTTCCTTCATCTCCGCCACAGTCCAAGGCGATGTCGTAGTGAGTGTAAACTGAACTTCAGTGCCTCCACTGTGTCTGCTCGTCACGGTGGAGCCAGACCAGCAATAACAATACTTAATATGTGCAAGAACCTCAGTGTTTACAATACCTGCAATGTCACTTTATCAAGCAACCACCTGAATGTGAACAGTTATTTATTATATATTCATACTTGGATCCATAGTCATATACATATTATTTATGTATCACATATAGTAGGGCTGCTCGATTTTGGGAAAAATGAGAATCACATGTTTTTTTTATCAAGATTGAAATCACGAATCTTCAAACGATTCTTTTTGAGTTTGAAAATAAAATGCATTTTTTTCAGCATTTCGGGGGGAAAAAAAAAATTCATTGTGTCAGTTCACTTTAGTTATAATTTAGTCATTATGTCATATCTGCAGTATTATAAGCATGATACTGATGTGCTATGCATCATACACTGAACATTGAGTCTGTTACACCATCCACTGGTGATATAAACAGACTGTCAAAGGAGAGAAGAATAACAGTCTTACCTTTCTAGCAGAGGCTTCGTTAGCATCTTTAGTAGCTAATACGGAAAATGCCAAAAGAATCGTTCCAACTCGATTCTATTAATTTGGAGATCGTTTGACCCAAGAATCAAAATCGTGATCAAAATTCTATTAATTGAACAGCCCTAACATACAGCACATCCTGTTTTTGACTAGAGTTCTATCTTATTTTTTTATGCAGTGTACATACGCAGGGTTAAAAGTGATTAAAGGAAATGTGTCAAAAATAAGGCCTTAAATGTCATTAAAAAGCATTAAATAGAATTCAGACTGGCGTTAAATCAAAAGTTCTTGGGAAATAATGTGCTCAATAGGACAAAGGGCTGGGCCATATCATATTGTGCATGTGATATTCTCTTTTATATGATATAACCCTGCCTTATTGCTCAAATAATTTTACTGCTTCGTCAAAAATACAAAAAATAGGATCTAGACTAAAGTTTTGGCAAAGACGATACACTATTTCTGTTGGAAAGTTGTCTGTTGTATCAAAATTCCTATTGCATATAGAAATTAATAATACATATGCACCAATTTGTGGCATTAAAAATGTGGTATTTGGGCATTAAAATGGCATTAAAAAGCATTAAATTTGCTCTCGCTTGTGTTTGGTCTGTTTTGTTTCCGCTGGCTTTTGTTCATGGAGCACTTGTTTCATTCACACGTATCCTTTTTCTGTTAACATTAACATGCTCGGGCCGCAGGGCTAATCCATATCCATTCAACTTTGCAATTTTGGGTGCTGCAGTGGCCTAGCCTCAAAGGCTGAGGTCTTTTCTTCCTTTTTTCTAACCCCAGTGTTTCATGGAGCTGAAATTTAATAATAACGTATGGTAGTTTTGGAAGTATATTTTGCTGACAATGCTAATACTGTGATAATAAACAATATCGTGAGATAACCTTGTTATTGGTTCTTGATGTAATTAATAATTAAGAAGTTTACTTCTTGTCATGTGATCATTCTGTTTTTATGTACCTTTGATGTGTTGTGGTGTTATGTGTCCCCTTTTTGGTGTTTTAAATTACCAAAATAAAATAAAAAAACATTAAATTTGACTTTCTGCTGCCTGCATAAATCCTGATAAGAGATGTCCAGTTCTTATATTGGTAGATCCTATCATTTTACTTTTAATTTAGTACTATTATCACCTGTTTTTGCAAACTTACTTTCTTCTTGATGGCTTACCTGACTTTTTGCACCCCCCTGTGTGATCCTGTCTTAAGAGTTGTTGTAACAAGTGAATTTCTCCATCGTGAGATCAATGAAGAACTATCTTATCTTAAAAAGAGGGAACTAACCGTGGCACGGGGTCAGCAGGATGTGAGGCAGAGGGTGGAAAAGTGTCTGTGTTGTGACATTCAATCTCCCCGAGCAGCACTTGTCACACACGGTCATGTGACCACGCTGTCACCACGAGCGCTCTGCTGCTACGCCATAAAATTTAAAAAGAAACCGGCTTCATGTCTGTCTCCTCCACTGTGAGGACTCATGTAGGAGCATAAACATTGCTTAAAAGTTTGGAATGGCAATTCATAGCTTTATAGCTTTTGGTTTTTGTAAGAGAAAAGTGCAGTTCTCCGTTCTGTCTGAATGTTTGCAGTATAGACAAAATAACTTGATAAGAACATCTGTAAACATAACTGTCTTTTGAAACTAGTAGCTCTTTACAGTTATTTATTTTACAACTGGGCTCATGGTGAGTCTCCTCTCAGAGCCTCCACCAGAGCCTCAGTCAGTGGGGACTGTCTGATCCCAAAGTCCAGAACATCTTTTGCACAATCCAGCTTCTCCTTAAGGGGTTTAAACTGTGGAAATCTCTCCCCAGTCCCACTGGACTAAAACTATAGACTAACATTTACACCTTCAGCAGAGAGCTCAAACAGTGGTTAAGATCGAGACAGAGTTGTTCTCTTGTGTAAATTGCGCCTTGTTTTGATCTTGAATGAAATGTATTTTATCTTTTGTAATTTAAAAGCCGCCTGTGGACTAGTGTTGAAAATGCATCTGGTTTGTACAATGTTATTGTTATGTCCCTATTAATGAAATAAATAAATAAATGCATAAAACTATATTATTTGAAATTAAAAAATACCTCCAATGAAAATAGTGATTTTTGTTTTAAATGCATAAACCTGACTTCTCTTCCCCGCTGGTGTAGGAGTGACTTGGGTGGAGGAGCAGAGCAGCAGTCATGGTGGCCCTGTCACTAAAGATCGGCGTGGGCAACGTGGTGAAGACCATGCAGTTTGAGCCCTCCACCATGGTGTACGACGCCTGTCGCATCATCAGAGAGAGGGTCCCTGAGGCGCAGCTCGGCCAGCGTGAGTGGCCACACATCATTAATGACCTCTTTATTCTCTTCCACAAGAACTTTATTGTTCTGTGACTTGTGCTTTCATTCGTAAGATCACACTGCGCAGGAAACCACTCCTCATGCACCGTTAACGATACCAGTACGGTATCGCAAAATAATGAAGGTACTACCGGTGTCGAAAATAAAATGGTACCGAAAAATATTTTTCTTTAGAAAGCAAATGTATCTGCCTGGTGGGTCTGAGACGGCACTAAAGAAAGAGACTTAGGTGTTTCAGCTCAAATAAATGATAAAAACACTGAAAGAAACCGTATTTTATTGAATAAATGGCCATCATTGTTCTGTTTTATGGTTCTACACAACAAAACTAAAAAGTAAGTATAAATGACATGATTTGAGAATATTAGTCTTGTTTAGAGCAGTTTGGATTAGATTAGACATATATTTGTTGTTGTTGTAGTCTTTATTTCGAATAATTAATTGTACAATAAAATAAAATAAAATAAAATCCGAAAAGGAGTAGGTAGAAGTAAAACTTAAACATTATTTGGTTTATTTCATGAGAATTTTTACTGATTCTAAGGTAATCTCACTTGAAATAAAAAAGGAAATAAGTAGAAATCTATTGAAACAAGTTAGAAACACAAGTGGGTAGAATCAGGTCAAATGAGCCACTAAAACTTAACTCCTCAAAACAGCTTAAATGTAGAGAAATAAGATGAATTTGGGTCATTCAAACTTATCTAGTTATTTACTTTTTTGTGACAAATAATTTAGTATACGTATCGAAAACAGTATTGTTCAGGTATTGTAAACCAAGTTTCGTTAAAGTACTAGTGTGGGAAAAAAATACCCAGCCCTACTCATGACTGGCACTACTAGAGCGATGTTAGTGCAAACTGCAAACATAATATACAGTATATAATCATTTTGCCATCACCCACACATTACATATTAATAGTAAAATGTAATGATCACAGAGCCACATTTTTTTTTTTTTTTTTTTTTTTTCAAATACCAGTCACATTATAACTACTCAACTCAGAATGCATTTTCTTTTTTTAGCAAATGACTATGGCCTATTTCTGTCCGACGAAGACCCAAAGAAAGGCATCTGGCTGGAGGCAGGAAAGGCCCTTGATTACTACATGCTGAGGAATGGCGTGAGTCACACAAACACCACTTCACTGTTATGTTTGTGGGTATTTCATCAGAATGACAGTCCAGTAGAGTTTGTTATTTATGAACAAACATCAAACGTGTTCTTAAGGTTTGTGCTTTACTGGAGCTTCAAACACATGCCTCTTCTATTTGTTACTGTTATTACGAAGTCCAACACTGAAAATATTAATTTCTTTCCTTTCTTAAAAGAATATACTCTACGAGCTTATAGGCTGTTCCTTTCCGCATCACGGAGGTGACTGGAATTGAGCTAAACTTTGATGAATCGGCCGGCCCATATACAGGTGTTTTATAATAAATAAAATAAATCCAAGAATAAGGCAGATATATTTTTTATATGTTGTGGCTGTGCGGTCGTAAATCTGTGGACCTGAATCTGCAGTGGCTCTGGTTCGCAGGTTTACCGCTATTGGTTTAGCACGGGCTGCAGACCGGAGCCGCTGCAGATTCAGGACATCAGATTTAGGACTCAGGACTGCACACCCAACATAATCATACCTGTATAACCATATCTGAAAATTAGGGAGATTTTTCTTAGGGGTAAAATACGGTAACCTGGCGTGTGCCAGATTAATATGTGTAGCTCTCTGATTTGAGTTCTACACATCATCAATCTGGAAAGGCTCTCGCCCAATCCACTCGTGAAGGGGAGGCACCGTCACAGTAATACTTCAAGATAATTGGGTGAAACACCCGTTAGTACCCACCTACTGTACTTTTGCAGATTCCAGTCGGAGAAAAGCACAAATCTCGTGAGGCTAGTGACAGAGTTCAGTGTGGAGAGAGCTTTTTTTATCATTATTTTGTTAAAATGTGTGAAATATACTGGATAATGTTATTACGGGAAGGCGGCGAGAAAGAGGGGTAAAATACTGTAGTTTCTCGCCCAAAACGGGATACTTGACAGGTATGTACATAATACAGTACATTATAAAGGCCTTTTTAGATATAGAGCTGAAACAATAATAACTGCTTCTGCTGTTTCTTTAAAGGAGCCTATAATTGTGAAATGATATATGTTTTAATGTAAAATCTCAACGTTAGCCTTAATATTACCCAACATTACTTCTAATTTAAAATGAAAAGCCAAATTCCAGACTTCTCACATGTTTATAAATATAGGCCTGTAATAGACAGGTGCAATACTGTAATATACAGTACGTCCACAAATTATAATTGTCATTACAAAATATTATAATAATACAATAGTCGAAGTAAGAAGTTGTTTAAGGTAATCATTTATCGGCCAAAAATATCGGTGGCGCGCATCAGCATCAGCCAACCACAGGCCCAAAATATCAGCCTCGGCCTTAGAAAACCCATATTCCTGCAGCTCTTATGCCCCAAAGGAATTATGTTTCTTATTAATCTACTTTATTGTAGCGTAATCAATGTAGAATAGGAATCAATAGACATGAAGCTTCTATGACTTTACTATAGTCATTTTCTTTGCTGTAGGACACCCTAGAATACAAGAAAAAGCAGAGGCCCCTGAAGATCCGCATGTTGGACGGAACGGTGAAGACTGTGATGGTGGACGACTCCAAGATTGTCAGTGATATGCTCATGACCATCTGTGCACGCATCGGTAAGTCTGATGGTTGTATGTTTTAGCTGCAATACAACAATAATTACAACTGCATTCTTTGGGTTGCTCGCTAGGTATTACAAACTATGATGAGTATTCCCTGGTGCACGACCTCGGTGAGGAGAAGAAAGAGGAAATCACCGGCACCCTGCGGAAAGACAAGACCTTGCTCCGAGATGACAAGAAGATGGAGAAACTGAAACAAAAGCTGCACACAGACGATGAGTGTAAGGTTTACCCCCAATGGGTGATGTTCACATGTGACATCACAACTCTCTAAAGAGCTGTTTAATAACTTAGACTTAGATTTTATTGATCTACAAGGGAAATTGCGTTGTCACAGTAGCTCAAATAGTAATCTTAAAAGTAATCTTACAATCCTAAAGTAAGTCCTAAAATACCAACAACAAAATAATAAATGTTTGAATAGAATAAAGAACTCCGGCTATAGGTACTCTGGAACTGACAAAATGCAGATGTTTTGGCCTGTTTCATGGTTTGTATCTCTCAATAACTTGGGCATTCACATAAAAAGACACAGGCACGAAGCAGTCTGTAAACGCGGAAGCTCTGCACATTACTGTATATTGCAATATTATTGTTGAAGTAGAAGAGTGAGAATAAGAATCTACTATATATTGGTAAATAATACTATGCATTCATCTTATGTAGTGCTTCTCCAGATGCTCAAAGTCACATTATTTAGTAGTGGTAAGCTATGTACAGTTGTGCTCAAAAGTTTACATACCCTTTTAATCTTTGACCATTTTTCATAGAATTTGAATGATAACACAAAAATCTTTTTTCCCACTCGTGGTTAGTGGTTGTGTGAAGCCATTTGTTGCCAAAGAACTGAGTTTACTCTTTTGAAATCATAATGAAACAGAAACTACTTAAATGTCCCTGATCTAACATTTACATGACTTCAACAACTGCCAGGAAAATTGTTCAGGAGCAAATAAAAACTCACTTCAGTTGAAATACAGGACTCTCTGAAAAAAATTCATGCTTTTTTCAAGATGTACAATATGTAAACCTTTGATCAGGGACATTTGGCTAGTTTCTCTAGTTGAAAACTGTAAACATATTCTTTGACGCTTTTCATATTCTATGAAAAGCGTCAGGGTATGTAAACTTTTGAGCACAACTGTATGTAGCTGGAGCTGCTATCACTATATCACTGAGTGTTAAGGTTGCAAGATTAATCGATATCGAATCGACATCGCAATTTTAAATACTGCTATTACCTAACCCCAAAGGCTGAGGGTTTTTCTGCCTTGAGTCTCAGCGATTCATGAAGCTGAAATATAATAAATTAGTTCTACTGCAATGTATAAAAGCAATATTAGAAGTATATTTTGCTAAATTATAACATGTAAAATCCAAAAGAACATTTTAAAAATTGTCCTCTCTACTTTTATACTACTGATTTGTCCAACATTTCATGGAGGAGGAGGCATTACAGTGATTATGAAATTAAATGATTATGAAAGAAAGGCTGAGTGAACGCTTAAACATATCCATAATAAATAAGCCTGCAGTCTCTGCTTTATCTTTCTTTGAATTGTGTAATAGATAATATTAATAACACATAAACAATACATTGCACATTTTACATGAAAGTACTTTATTGTAATGTTTTTATTGGCTTTCTTTTGACATATTCAAAGCACAATATCAATACAAATGCTTTTGTCCAGGAGAGATCGCATCACACAAGTCATCAGGTCGCTGTTGTAAATGTGAGGTTCAATCCGGCCTATACCTGCTTAAATAAATAAAAATTAGCTCTATTCTGAACTGTGGAAACAGTACATACCATGTGATTCCCTATTTGAGTTGTTCCCATTCCCCACAGAACAAAAAGCCCCCAAGACTCGGCAAGACTTGAGTCTTCAATTCTTCAATTCAAGTCCTCTTTCTGTCCGCTCAGCGATAGCATTTCCTCAAAAATAACTCCAAATTAGCAACTGTCCATCGTCTAAAAACATGGAGACTCATCTCTGTACTCTCCGTCTGAGTCTCACCCAGTTTAGTAAGTTTTTGATACCATACAAATATATAGCAAATCATTTAAAGTACCTGCTCTCCCTGGCTATCCCTCGTCTTCTGCGCTGCCAAAACACACCGGGTCAAATTTATCCCTTTTGACCTCTGGGCTATCCCACAATTCATTGCGCCAATTGAGATTGCGATTTCGCAATAAACAATAATATTGATAACCACGATGAAAAGAAGGCACGATTACTGTAGTTGATTGCTGCATTTTTCTCATAAATTTCATAAAGAAGTTCAACTATGGCAGATAATTACTGTGATGATGATGTGAATTGCAGAAAATGTGTCCAATGAGATTGTGAGACAGATTTCCTATATCATCCCGTACATAGACAATACTGAATGGCATAAAAAATTATATTAAATTCGCAAACCGAAATGCAATTTCTGTCCGAAAAATCTCAATTAGGTATTTTGATTAATCAATTATGATTTCGCTGAACACAGGGTTTCCGCGGGGCATTACAAAGCATTAAATGAATTGTCAAAAATAAATGTCATTAAAAAGCATTAAATAGAATTCAAACTTGCATTAAATCAAAGGTTCTTGGGAAATAATGACATTGTTCAACTATTTATTTTTTATTTTAATTTAATTTATTTATTTATTTAATAGGGACAGTACATATTAATGAACATAAAATATGTAAATATGTCAGATTCTAGCCATAGGCTAATTTCCATCTGTAGTCCCTAGACAGGCTGATGTGAAGTGATGTTTTACTGCAGAAGTTTGTCAAAATTGCAAAAATTAGGTTTGGCAGAAAGGATGCACTATTTCTGTTGAAAAGTTGAGATTCAGATAACTTTATTTATCCCACTAGGGGCAATTCATTTAGAGCAGCTCAGAAACAATGTAAAAAATCCATACAAGAGACAAAAAGGACAAAAATAGACAAAAAGACAAGAACAAAAGTGGACCTCATCAATAACAATAAAATAAAAAAAGGCACAATCTGAATTAAAAAAGGCACAATCTGAATTTAACAAAAGCACTATCTGAATTAAAAAAAGCACAATCTGGATGAGCTGCTCACGGGTCGCACAGTAGTGGGAGCGTTCTATCAAATTTTCTATTGGATATATGGAAATTAATATTGAATACGCACTGATTTATGACATTAAAAATGTAATATTTGGGCATTAAAATGGCATTAAAAAGCATTAAATTTGACTTGCTGCTACCTGTATAAACCCTGGAACAATATAAAAATGTGTATCATAAGAATATTATTTTATACAGGAGAATGTCTGTATTAAATATGCCTATAGCCTCTGGGGTTGTGATGTCACCTGAAACAGCCACAGAAAAGCTCGCAGCAGAGTTGTCTTTTACACAGCATTGTCTATATTCAACAGTAAACTGGCTGGACCATGGAAGAACGCTGAGGGAACAAGGTGTGGAGGAATTTGAGATGTTGCTGCTCAGGAGAAAGTTCTTCTATTCGGACCAGAACGTGGATTCCAGAGACCCTGTGCAGCTCAACCTGCTCTATGTTCAGGTGCTTGGATGGAGACGCAGTGAAACACAGTAAAACACAGCAGAAAGATAACTGAACATGCGTGTACGTGTGTGTGAACAGGCCCGCGACGACATCCTCAACGGCTCTCACCCCGTCTCCTTCGACAAAGCCTGCGAGTTTGCTGGTTATCAGTGTCAAATCCAGTTTGGTGACCACAACGAGTCCAAACACAAACCCGGATTTTTAGAGTAAGTTTTGCAGTTTTGTCAGAAGTATTGCAGTTTTGTTTAACTGTTCTTTTCATTTCCCAGTTTGAAAGAGTTCCTACCCAAAGAGTACATCAAGCACAAAGGAGAGAAAAAGATCTTTCAGGTGCGAGACACTGTAATGTCATGCAAAGTTTGCTCTATTTAATTAATACAAATACATGATAACAATCCCTTTTATTTCTGTAGGCACATAAAAACTGCCAGAATATGACCGAGATCGAAGCGAAAGTCAGTTATGTGAAGCTGGCCAGGTCCCTCAAGACGTATGGAGTGTCTTTCTTTTTGGTCAAGGTGAGAAGAAGAGGTGACCGAGCCCACGTTGCCATATTTCTATGAAGATATTGCTATGTGCCCAAAAAGCAAGTATTGTCATTAGAGATGCACCGATCCAGCTTTTTTGCTTCCGATAACACTACTTGGGGTTCAGTATCTACCAATACCCGATACCAACCAATACCATAAGTATTTCACTAAAGTATTTGTCGATGACATATTTGATGTTTATGCTAAGAAACTGGTTTGGATTGAGTAAGAAAATGACAACATACTTCCAACATAAAGTGATCTGATCATTGATGCATTGCAAATATGTTAGGTATGTCAGTAATTCTATAACAGTATTTCAAAAACTAAAATACACACACAAGACCTTCATTAGTGGCCATTATTTCACTACTTAAGTCTACACTACTAAGTCATAGCTTCTGTCCCAGCCTTGATTGGTTGAAGCTAGCATTAGCATACTGATGCTAAGTACAGTATTTGGTGGGCGATCAAGTGGTATTGCACTGTGTAAAACTACTTCAATGAATGAATTCTACATACAGCATGTCCATACTCACTTGGATAAAGTTGGTGAAAGTATCGGGTCGGATATTTGGACTCGATGCCCAATTTCTGAGTTAGCTTGGTTGCCATGGTTTCCTGTTGCATTTTTCAGTTAGAACAGCGGCTGGTGGGACACATTCTTGTGCTTGGTTTTGCATTAAATCACTGCTAAAAATGTGGACAGCATTAAAGAAAAGAAATATCCAGCACAAAAACTGACCTGACATTAGAGCTTTGAAGGTGAGGTCAGTTTTTGTGAGGTATAGTCCTTTACTTTTTCTACCGTTCACATTATTAGCAGCGCTTTCATGCTAAACCATGCAGCTGTAACAGAAATTTGTCCCACCGTCTTTGTTCCAACTGTCAAATGCAACTGGAAACCATGGCAACCAGACTAATTCAGAAATTAGGAATTGTAATACTACATTTACTGTATATTCAAGTATGACGTGCACATATTCTTACTTTCAATCTTAATTTTGATTTTACCACTTTCTTCTTGTTTGTGTCATTGTCACAGAATTTTTCCATCGTAAACAAACATGTATAAGCCGTCATCTGTATTTTGTAGTTTACAACGTAAAAGTGCAAATTTTAGGTACTTTTACTTTGATTGATACTTATTTTTGTTTTACTTTTGTACATTTTAGAGCAGATGCCTGTACTTTATACTCCACTACACTTTTGAAGTAAAGCAAAAACATCTATTTTCACAGAGACGAACAGTCGGGGAAATCTAAAGCTAAATGTTTAAGTCTGAAACACCAGCTTCTCATTCAGGCTCTGTTAGACCTGGTTTAGAGCTGGTTTGGAACTAGTTTAGACCTGTCTGTGTAGGTTCTCAGTCGTACAGGAGTTGTCCATCGTAGGCAAAGATTCTTCAGTCTTCATCTGTACTCTGTAGTTGAAGTATAGGGCGTTTCGATCTTAGTCCTTAGTCCTGTAGATCTTTGGACTAAGATCGAAATGTCCGACACTTCAACTACAGAGTACAGATGAAGACTGAAGAATCTTTGCCTACGATGGTTTAGACCCGGTTTAGAACTGATATAAGATGAGACAAGACTCTATTAATCTCACATTGGAGAAATTTACTCACTACAACAGATCTTAAGAACACACAGGTGGTGCAAATAGTTAGGAAATGTGCCATCAAAGAAGATGTAGAATTATGCTTTTGTAACAAACCAGTTCTAAACCGGCTCCATTAAAAATATTGCACATTTAGCTCTTTCAATCGTTTCAATAATCTCTCATATAATTTGACTTTTCATATGTTTTAAAAGATTTTGATATATGCATTAGACCAGTACAATAAAGGCTTTTTAGAAAATGTAACATGAGAATTGTAGTGTGGGAAGAGTGCCTTAGTTCTTTGTTTTCTCTTTACTTTTACTTTTTACTTATAAAATACATTTGAAGAAGATACTTTTATACTTCTACTGTAGTTTTTATTTGATACTTGCAGTTATGCTCAAAAGTTTACTGACAGGGTATGTAAACTTATGCATTTCATAGAATATGAATGATAACACAAAAACCTTTATTTCACTCATGGTTGGTGGTTGTGTGAAGACATTTATTGTGAAACAAACTGTTTGTTTACACTTTTCAACTAGAAACCAGCCAAATGTCCCTGATCAAAAGTTTACATCTTGAAACAAACATCAATTTTGTCAGAGAGTCCTGTATTTCAGCTGAAGTGAGTTTTTCTTTGCTCCTGAACAATTTTCCTGGCAGTTGTTGAATGTCATGTAAAGATTAGATCAGGGACATTTGAGTAGTTTCTGTTTCATTATGATTTCAAAAGAGTAAACTCAGTTCTTTGGCAATAAATGGCTTCACACAACCACTAACCAAGAGTGGAAAACAAGATTTTTGTATTATCATTCATATTCTATGAAAAATGGAAGATTAAAAGGGTATGTAAACTTATGCGCACAACTGTAAGTAAATGTGTTGCTCCTGTGTTTAAGTAAGAAAAATTGAGTACTTCTTCCACTACTGGTATTTTTAAAGGTTGCAGACATTTGGCCTCTCGTCTACTGGATCGACCTGCTGCTAAAAACGATCATTAGCCGCTGATAAAACTTTTTGGACGAGAGGCAAAACATCCACTATTCTTATTTTGCCAAAGAACTTGTGCCTACTTTCTTATATTTTGCTCACCAACTCCCACAGATTTTAAGCTTACTCACAATCTTCTCTCATTTAGGAAAAAATGAAGGGGAAGAACAAGCTGGTCCCTCGTCTGCTGGGGATCACAAAAGAGTGTGTGATGAGAGTGGACGAGAAAACCAAAGAGGTCATCCAGGAGTGGAATTTAACCAACATCAAACGCTGGGCTGCCTCGCCTAAAAGTTTTACCTTGGTACGACTTCTAAATACACTGTGATGAGGACGATCTAAATATTTATTATGAGCTTTGTTTGTTTTAGTAATTAAAACCTTCGGGCATGTATTTCATTTGTCTAATATGTTTTCCTTTGATTGTTGCATCTCATCTATCAACTAACCTGTATTTAGTCTTGTGGCTATTAGTGCAAAGTAAAAATCATTTGACAAAATATTGTAATATCATTTTAATTTTAATTATTATTTAATTATTATTATTGTGATTTATTTCATGTTTCCTTCATTCTTTTCAGGACTTTGGAGACTATCAAGATGGATATTATTCTGTCCAAACCACTGAAGGAGAACAGATAGCTCAGCTCATCGCTGGATATATTGATATTATCCTCAAAAAGGTAACTCCAAACTCCTTGAACTTTGGGGATTATAGGTATTTTTTTACCCGGGGCCAATGCAGGAAGAGCACCTCAAACACCACATGGTACCAAGGGCCCAGAACCGCTGAAAGTCGGTCTTAAACCCTGAGTGACAGGGCACTACTCACATGAAGAACTAATTTAAGATAGGTTTTTACGTGCATGATGGTTATAATTAAAGCCATTTTTGTCCTAGTACTGGAAATAAATTAATTTCATCCTCCTTTGGTAAAATATAAACTCAGACATTTGTGGAAACAATGCTGTGCATCTAAATTTCACGAGTTTGCAAGCTTCTTTTCTTGCACTTCTGTGACTATACCCCTAAAAAGGGACCCTGCTGGTTGTGAAATTTGCTTATAAACTCATCTCTGTGAAGAAATGGGATTGTACAAATGTGTGAGGAAGGTTAGGGATGTGTTTGGACCACAACTAACAATTGAAATAGCTCCCTCTTTCATTGTTTGCAATTAAAAAATCAGGTATAGTGCCTTTAAGAAAATATTTTATTATAGTTGGCCTATATATATTTTTTTTGCAAATTACTATAAATTTAAAATATGGAAAAATATGTATTAAAATAGCGTGTAAATATAGCGATCAAATTGGTTTTGCATAGGCTCATTGGTCAGAATAATACGTTTTGAATGGCAGTCTGAAGGCAGTTTAAAACTTACCAGAGCCGCGTTTGTTGTGCGTAACACTGGTGTCTTTTTGGATATAATTTATTTTATCCATCTTTCATTAAAAGCTGTGTGTTTGACAAAGTGTACGTAAATCCACCGGTTTCCACTTATTTCAGTCTGTGGCTTATGGGGATGTGCTGTTTTCTGGATGCACTCTTCCTGTATGTCAGTGTTGGCCTCTCCTTCGGGTCCAAGCGACCACCACACAGTGTGTCCTGGGGTTAGGAGCGGAGTGGTTCGGGCTCAGCAGCTGAGCTGTAAATCCACACCACGCCTTTGTCCCTCCTTATAGCGGGAACTAGAACTTGGTGACCCCCTGGTTCTGGCTCATGAGTCTGTACTAAACATAACAAAAACTCTGAAAAGTAAGAAAAGAGAGGGCAGAGCTCTTGAAACTCACGTCTGGCCATCCAGGTCCATCTATCTATACTATAGAGTGTTTCTCAACCCTTTTTAGACGACTGCTGTTGTTTTGCGACCCCCCAGCACACGTGTATTCCAACTACATAGGAATATGCCTTCTGATCTGGCAAGTGGCGATCGCCTGGAATTTTCTCACAACCCTGAGGCTGAGACCACTGCAATAGACTATATTTTTCTTTTATTTATCTTTATTTATACAGGGAGGGCCCAATGAGAGTACAAGACTCTTTTTCTTGAACGCCCTGTTTTATAAAAACTTGTACAATTTCAGTTAAAACACATACAACTATGTTTATATATATCTGCTAATGAGGATCTCAGATGAGCTGGAGCAAAGTAGTAAGAAGCAGTAGGCGACCACAGACAGACCTGCACGGTCCAGAAATCAAACCTAGGACCTTCTTGCTGTTGGGCAAGAGCGCTGGCCATCCAGCCATCGTGAGGCCATATTCTTAAACATGTTATAGACTATAGAATATCTATGAAAAATAATTATCCCTCCAAGTTTGCCTCTATTAAAAGATGTATAAATTATGCCAGAAAATGATGTACATTGTAAGTTTTTGCAATTTTATATCACAATCTCCTCCTGGTGCGATGGTGATGACAGAAAGGTGGGAGCACTGATTGGCTCAAAGCGGGAGCAGTGCATGCCCTCTAGAGTATTGTTTCCCAACCAGGGGTACGGGGACCCCTGGGAGTACGCGAGAGGTTAGCAGGGGATAATTTCAGATAAAAAATAAGATGAAATAAATTCTATTTTTGATTATTGTGGTCAATGAAATTTTTTTTTTAAACATTTAACTGTAAAGAGTGAGATTTTGAGAGTATTTAGCTGTCTTTTACCTGAGTTTTTGTCATTCATTTTATAACTAATCAACAAAACCATCGAAGCACGGGGTACGAAGCACGGGGTGTCTCACGTATGTGAGACAAAAAAGGTTGGGAACCACTGCTCTAGAGAGCGCTCTGTTCACCCCCAACATGGTCTTCAGATATTTGCTCCCAGAGTGCACTTGGTTTTCTGTTAAGTCCCTGATGATAGGGCCGATAGTCCCCTCAAACATTGAAGTGAATTACAGTGTGTGAGCACACCCAAGAACTGGTTTGATCTTTGCTGCTGCAGAAAAAAAGTAAGGACCACTTCGGGCTGGAGGGAGATGAAGAATCGACCATGTTGGAAGATTCGGTGTCACCTAAAAAGTACGTACTGCTACTGTCTCCATCAATAAAACAAAGATACTGTGTAAATAAAACAGAATAGACACTAATCACTGATCGAGTTTGTTTCTTTTAATTATTTTGTAATAATCTTCCAAATCATAATTGTATTCAGGTCTACAGTGATGCAACAGCAATTCAACAGAGTAGGGAAAGTAGAGACGGGCTCTGTGGCGTTGCCAGCTATCATGCGCTCAGGAGCTGGGGGTCCAGAGAGCTTCCAGATGGGCTCCATGCCTCAGGCCAAACAGCACATCACCAGTGGACAGATGCACAGGGGCCATATGCCCCCTCTGGTAATTTATATTGCACATTCTGTCAAAGAGAAATGATGAGGGGTGACTAAACATTATATGCAATTTATTTCCAGACATCAGCGCAGCAAGCCCTGACTGGGACCATCAACTCCAGTATGCACGCAGTCCAGGCTGCCCAGGCCTCTCTGGATGACTTCGACACCTTGCCTCCGTTAGGGACAGATGCTGTAAGAAATTCTATTTAAAATCAATGTTCTGTTATTCGTTTGGAGTTGGTGTTTTCATCTGTGACTACAAATGTATTTTTAAGGCATCTCAAGCTTGGCGTAAAAACAAAATGGATGAATCAAAACATGAGATCCACTCCCAGGTGGATGCCATCACTGCCGGCACTGCCTCGATGGTCAACCTCACAGCAGGTAAGACACCATAACTATTTAGTCTTGTTGGTCATTAAACACATGAGCAGAACCACCAGCCCCAGTGGCATCGGGAGGATGGGTTAAATGCAGAGGACAATAAAGTTTACCTTGAAGTTATTTTCTGTCCTTGTCCTCAGGTGACCCTGCAGAAACAGACTACACTGCAGTGGGCTGTGCTGTGACCACAATTTCCTCAAATCTAACGGAGATGTCCAAGGGTGTTAAATTGTTAGCTGCCCTAATGGAGGATGAAGGAGCGAATGGGCAGCAGTTGCTGGGTGCCGCTAAAAATCTGGCCTGTGCCGTGTCCGATATGCTGAAGACTGCCCAGCCTGCCAACACTGAGGTACACCATCTATAGTCTTTTAGGGAGGTCAGTATCTTTATTTCTTTTAGGACATGTCTTGTTTTGTTCAGCCTCGACAGAATCTGCTGCAGGCGGCCGGAAACGTGGGTCAGGCGAGTGGCGAGCTATTGTCACACATTGGAGAAACAGACACTGATCCACAGTTCCAGGTGAGCATGTTGTTTACTTATCACTGCTGGTTTAACTATGAATTACTTTTTTACATTTACCGGAAAAAAGAAAGAAAAAACACACTGACATGTAATCAGCACTATTCTGTGATGGTTTATATACTGTATTATGTAACAGTTTTTAGGTAAAGGATCTTTGATGGGGTCACGAAGAAGAATACCATTTTGTCAAATAATGGTAACAGAGCTGAACCTCAAACAGAATCAAACCAATCCAACAAAATTCACTCATAACCTGACTTTATTTGTCTCGCTTCGGCAGCTACTTTCAAAACAACCTTTTAACCTGATTTGAAATTAAATACTATAATTAATTTCTCTGTTAATTGGGCAAAATTTGTTGGTAAATCATTAAATCTCCAAACACATGATCCTTGTATAGAATGATCCATTTGAGCATGATGTTATTTTAATTAATTCTTAAAATCTGCCTTTAATCCTTCCTTCATATTCTTTTATTTTCTGCTTCTTCACCTGTGTTTTTATTTGCTAGGACATGTTGATGCAGTTGGCTAAAGCTGTGGCTAATGCTGCAGCAGCTCTTGTGCTCAAAGCCAAGAATGTGGCCCAGAAGACTGAGGACTCGGTGCAACAGAACAGAGTCATAGCAGCGGCCACACAATGTGCCTTGTCCACATCTCAGCTTGTGGCCTGCACCAGGGTTAGTAATATTGTATACTAACTGGAGTTATATACAACACTGCGCTGTTATGAAGTAATTTACTAGCTAACGTTTGCTTGTTGTGTCTTGCAGGTGGTTGCTCCCACCATCAGCTCTCCGGTGTGCCAGGAGCAGCTGATTGAGGCAGGAAAACTAGTGGCCAAATCTGTGGAGGGGTGCGTTGAGGCCTCACAGGGAGCCACCGGCGACGAGGGCCTGCTCAAACAGGTGGGCGCAGCTGCCACAGGTGTGACCCAGGCGCTGAACGACCTGCTACAGCACATCAAACAGTACGCCAGCGGAGGTCACCCCATCGGACGCCATGGAGAAGCTACAGACCGCATCCTGGATGTCACTGAAAACATTTTCAGCTCAATGGGCGATGCTGGTATGTTGGCATTGTTGTTGTATTCTCTAATACTGTCTATCGTATGTAGTATGAAATGTAGTATCTCTTGTCTGCGGTATACTGTAGCCCCTTTTGAAAATGTGATCAATTCAACAATAATTTGTTGTATATTTTTATTTAATGTTTGTTTTTACCTTGCCTTGTTTCTTCAGGTGAAATGGTTCGTCAGGCTCGGATCCTTGCTCAGGCCACTTCTGATTTGGTGAATGCTATCAAGATGGATGCAGAAGGAGAGTCTGACCTGGAGAACTCGCGTAAGCTCCTATCGGCTGCCAAGCTGCTGGCTGATGCCACTGCCAAGATGGTGGAGGCTGCCAAGGTTTGCACCATTTATTATATTATTGACATAAAAAATGTACCTAAATGAAATGGGTTATAATGACATTTTGTGTATTGGTTTAAAAAAGACTGTACTGACTATGTCTGTGTATGTATGACTCAGGTTAGGACTAGCAAACAGTCCTAAAATGTACCAATAGACATTTAGAGCTCACGTTTGTGTTCTCATCATAGGGTGCTGCAGCAAACCCAGACAGTGAAGAACAGCAGCAGAAGTTACGAGAAGCTGCTGAAGGACTTCGCATGGCGACCAACGCAGCAGCGCAGAATGCCATCAAGAAACGTTTGATTAATAAGTTGGAGGTATGAAACAAATGAAAACAATCCTGTGCCAATCTGAAACATCATGTACTGTAACTGTAACTGTAATGGCTTCCTCTCAGAGCGCGGCGAAGCAAGCTGCAGCAGCTGCCACTCAGACCATCGCTGCTGCTCAGCATGCTGCCTCATCCAACAAAAACTTGGCTGCTCAACAGCAGCTCGTTCAGAGCTGCAAGGTAAATTCATACTTTCAGTCACATGATTTTATAATATGCACTATTGTATAACTATCCTTCAAAGTTTTCAAATGTGTCACGGTTACTCTGAATGTAGGTAGTGGCCGAACAAATCCCTCAACTGGTCCAGGGTGTTCGTGGCAGCCAGTCGCAGCCTGATAGTCCGAGTGCGCAGCTCGCTCTTATCAGTGCTGGCCAAAACTTCCTACAGGTAACGGTCACAGTTGTAGCTCATATTGTCCTTCCACCAAAATGTAATGTGTTAAATTAAATTTGTTGTGCTGTTTCTTCTCCCTATGTCTCTTCCAGCCTGGCGCTAAAATGGTTACTGCATCTAAAGCCACAGTTCCCACCATTGGTGATCAGGCCTCTGCCATGCAGCTGAGCCAATGTGCCAAGAACCTAGCGAGTGCTCTAGCTGAGCTGCGCACGGCCTCCCAGAAGGTAGAGTCTCATTTAGATCTTATAAATCTCAGCTCAGGACCTACCCTCCATCTGATCTATGTAATTTTGTTGTACATTGTATAATGACAAAATAAAAGCGCTTTACCTAAATGTTTATGTATATTAGACACTGGTTTTAACTGTTACCAATTCTATCTATTTGCTGCAGGCACAGGAAGCATGTGGTCCACTGGAGATAGATAATGCTTTGTCAATGATCCGAGACCTAGAGACGGACATGCATGAGGCTAAGACTTCTTCTGAAGAGGGCAAACTTAAGCCATTACCTGGAGAGACGGTGAGGCCTTGACCTTCATGTTTCTTTGTTGACTTCCACAGATGTGGTGATATTGTGCTAAATGTAATGTGCAATTTACATTTTCTGAAAGAAATAAAATAATGCATCACTAATTCTGATTGTATTATTATTATTCAGTTGGAGAAGTGTTCCCAGGATCTTGGGACCAGCACCAAGGCTGTGAGCTCAGCCATTGCCCAGTTACTGAGTGAAGCCACCCAGGGCAATGAAAACTATACAGGTGTGTGTTAGTTAGACTATTGTATTGTATTTTTTAAATGTAATGGTGTAAATCAGACTGAAGATGCCTTGCCTTCTGTAATATAGGTATGGCTGCCAGAGATGTGGCTCAGGCTCTGAAGTCACTAGCGTCTGCAGCCCGTGGTGTTGCGGCGACGACCACAGACCTACCCGCTCGTGGTGCCATGTTGGACTGCGCTGGAGATGTCATGGACAAGTCGGCCAACCTCATTGAAGAGACCAAGAGGGCTATTGCTAAGCCTGGAGACGCAGAGAGCCAGCAGAGGCTTGCCCAGGTCAGACAACCTCAGTCTGGAAAGTTAGTTACATCACTAAACCTAAGGCTTGTAGAAAATAATAAACTATATTGTGTCTGCAGGTTGCAAAGGCAGTGTCCCAGGCCCTGAACAGATGTGTGAACTGCCTTCCAGGACAGAGGGATGTGGACAATGCAATCCGCACCGTGGGCGAAGCCAGCAAGACTCTCCTCTCAGATTCTGTTAGTGAAAACTACTTTATTTACAGTGATTTTATCGATCGGGTTTTGAATCTGTATGTATTGATTGATTTTATTTTCATATTTTCATTATGGAAAAGTATATAGTATGAATTATTTATTTATTTATGTAATCAATCAAGGGACAACAATGTGGTAACCTCCAGAAAACTTCATAAATACAAATGTAGCTTCTCTTTGATTAATCTAGTTTATTTAGAGCCAAGTGCAGATTTGGTGATGAATATAAGTCAATGCATGGTTTTCTTTCTCTAGTTCCCATCCAGGGGTAGACCTTTCCCAGAGGTTCAGGCTCATCTGAATGAAGTGGCAGCAGGTTTGAACCAGTCAGCAAATGAAGTAGTCCAAGCCTCCAGGGGCACCACTCAAGACCTGGCCAGAGCCACTGGCAAATTCGGAAAGGATTTCAGTAACTTCCTTGAGGCTGGAGTTGACATGGCTGGAACATCCCAGGTCCAAACTCAGAAATTCATTTTCTAATTGGTGAAGTACTCTTTATATCTGTAATAAAGATTTTTTTTGTACTTTGCAGTCAAAGGAAGATCAAACTCAGGTTGTGTCCAACTTAAAGACCATCTCGATGTCCTCCAGTAAACTTTTGTTGGCAGCCAAGGCCCTCTCCACAGATCCCAACTCCCCTAACCTCAAAAACCAGCTGGCAAATGCAGCAAGGTAACACATTGCTCATATTTCTTATTATTATCACAGGTTGTAATCTGTTTCTTTTCTCTGCATTTACAGGGCAGTTACGGACAGCATCAACCAACTCATCACAATGTGCACCCAGCAAGCCCCAGGGCAGAAAGAGTGTGACAATGCTCTCAGAGAACTGGAGGTAACTTTGTCAATAGTTCTATAGTAGGTGTTTGTTATTTATATGTTTATGTTCTGTACAGATCACCACTCGCGTTCAGTTTTGTCTAAATTATATTTCTACTACTGTAAAGTCATGATCTGTTGGTTATAATGTTCAGTTTGTTTATGTGATTAACACATTATTGTTTGCAGTCTGTGAAAGGAATGCTCGAGAACCCAACTGAAGCTGTCAATGATTTGTCTTACTTTGACTGTATTGACAGTGTCATGGAGAACTCCAAGGTACATGTTTTTTTTCTCTTATTTTTCTACTGGTTGTTGTCGTTGTGCCCCACTGCTTAAACAATATCTTATCTATTTTTTTGGAATTAAGTATTTTATTTGGGTTCTGTTAAAGGTACTTGGGGAGTCCATGGCAGGTATTTCTCACAATGCCAAGAACTCCAATTTGCCTGAATTTGGTGACTCAGTCAGCGGTGGCTCCAAAGCCTTGTGTGGCTTGACAGAAGCAGCTGCTCAGGTATAAAGCTAAAATGATATGTAGGTTCATGTCATGAAAAGGCATTTACTAAAATGTCTCTTTAGGCTGCCTATCTGGTGGGAGTGTCTGATCCCAACAGTACTGCTGGCCAAAAGGGTTTGGTGGATCCTGCACAGTTTGCCAGAGCTAATCAGTCGATCCAGATGGCTTGTCAAAACCTGGTAGATCCAGCTTGTACCCAGTCCCAGGTATTCTACTGTACCAAAGTGCAAAGAACATCACTGGCTGTTTCTGTTGTTGTATATTCACAATGTTCTGTCATACCAGGTGCTGTCGGCAGCCACCATTGTGGCGAAGCACACTTCGGCGTTATGTAATGCGTGCCGCCTGGCGTCCTCCAAGACGCCCAATCCAGTCGCCAAGAGACAGTTTGTGCAGTCCGCCAAAGAGGTGGCCAACACCACTGCTAACTTGGTCAAGTCTATTAAGGTCTGTAGTTTGCATCTTTTTTACACTTCGCACTTTTCCATTAGCTATTGGTCTTGTTTGTAAAACAGTAGATGGTAATCGATTCATTGGTATTTGTCTTTCATAAACAGGCTTTAGATGGAGCCTTTAACCAGGAGAACAGAGAAAAGTGTAAGGCTGCTACTGGTCCTCTTATAGAAGCCGTGGATAACCTCACAGCCTTTGCCTCAAACCCAGAGTTCGCCAGCATTCCTGCTCAAATTAGTCCCGAAGTATTGCCTTGTTCTTTACTCCATGCATCAACATTGTTGATAAGTTATTGTTTTTTAAATAAATTCTTTCTTTCTTGTAATTTCTATGACAGGGTCATGCTGCCATGGAGCCTATTGTTGCAGCAGCTCAGACCATGCTGGAAAGTTCAACTGGTCTGATTGAGACTGCTCGCTCTCTTGCTGTCAACCCCAAAGACCCTCCCAAGTGGTCAGTGTTGGCGGGCCATTCAAGGACTGTGTCAGACTCCATCAAGAAGCTTATTACCAACATGAGGTATGGACGTAGTAGATGCCCTTTTTACAAATATTGAAATGTCCCTATTATTATTTTATAGTAATGATTTACTGTACTGTCATGCACATGTGTAGAGATAAGGCACCCGGGCAGAGAGAGTGTGACGATGCTATTGAAGTGCTCAATAACTGCATCCGTGAGGTGGACCAAGCCTCTCTTGCTGCTATCAGTCAGCAGCTCACACCTCGAGATGACATCTCTATGGAGGCAAGCGCCCTACTGTTTAATACAATACTATATATTCTGTAATAACAAATGTAGCCAAGTCTGTAGCCAATACCCATAAATGTCTTCCTCTTTTTGCCTGTTGAAAAGTAGGTTATGCACAGGATGTTCAAAGAAATGTTTACACTGTTTATTTACATACTTATTTATTGTGTTTTAGACTCTTCATGGGCAGATGGCTGCTTCAGTTCATGAAATTAGTAATTTGATTGAACCTGTGGCTGTAGCCGCACGATCTGAGGCCTCACAACTTGGTCACAAGGTAAATAATAAAGTACTTTTCATTCAAGTTATTATATTATTACCTACAGTACTATCTGATCATAAAATTAATCTCTAAAATAACATATATTTTTGCTGAAAGGTGTCTCAAATGGCCAGCTACTTTGAGCCCCTGATCATGGCTGCCATTGGCACAGCCTCAAAGATTCTCAGCAGTCAACAGCAGATGGCTGTTTTAGACCAGACTAAGACGCTAGCAGAGTCCGCTCTGCAGATGCTCTACACTGCTAAGGAGGCTGGTGGAAACCCTAAGGTATTCATATATAAATTAAAGTATAAACAATTTTGTATATCAAACATGTTCTTCTTCTGTCCAGGCTGCACATATGCAGGAAGCTCTTGAAGAGTCTGTGCAAATGATGAAGGAAGCAGTAGATGATCTCGGGGCCACTCTGGCGGAGGCGGCCAGTGCAGCAGGGGCTGTAGGTGGTATGGTGGATTCAATCAATGATGCCATCAATAAAATGGAAGAAACTCCTGCTCTTGATCCTGAAGGGACATTTGTGGACTACCAGACCACTATGGTCAAAACCGCCAAAGCTATTGCAGTCACTGTGCAAGAGATGGTATGTTGATTAGTATGAAAGTGTATGTAATCTGTGATTGACTATGATGTTGTTTATTTTAATTTTTAAAGGTCACAAAGTCCAACACCAACCCCGATGACCTTGGAGGACTGGCCAACCAGCTAACTAATGAATTTGGGAATCTGGCCACAGAAGCTAAATATGCAGCTGTCACTGCAGAGAGTGACGAAGTAAACATTTTCATTTCCTTAAACAGTGAGTCTTTATTTGTACTTTTACTAACTGTCTTGTTTTGTTGTTGCTAGATTGGCCATCACATTAAGAAACAAGTTGGTGACCTGGGTTTTAGCTGCACAAGTCTGGTCACGAAGGCAGGTGGTCTACAGTGCAGCCCAAATGACTCTTTTACCAAGAAAGAGCTTATAGAAAGTGCACGAAAAGTCTCTGAGAAGGTAAAATAACGGCTTGATTTCTTAAATTTGTAAGTGTTCTACTAAGGTATCTTCACTTAAGTATCTGTTATTGTTTCCGTAGGTCTCCCATGTTCTGGCAGCACTCCAGGCTGGGAACCGTGGCACTCAGGCCTGTATCACAGCTGCCAGTGCTGTGTCAGGAATCATCGCAGACCTGGACACCACCATCATGTTTGCCACTGCGGGCACACTGAACAGAGAAAATGAAGAGACTTTTGCTGACCACAGGTACGGTCTTCAAGAGGACCAACATTTTAAACACAGTATATAACCCATGACGTGACTTTTCTTTGTTCAGAGAGTACATCTTGAAGACGGCCAAGGCGCTGGTTGAGGACACTAAGCTGTTGGTGTCTGGGGCTGGTGCCAGTCAGGAGAAACTTGCCCAGGCTGCCCAGTCATCTGTGACCACCATCACCAAACTGGCAGATGTGGTTAAACTCGGCGCGGCCAGCCTCGGGTCTGAAGATCCAGAGACTCAGGTAATGCCTCAGCTTCACCTAATCTCATGAAATCCCACACTTAACAACTCTGTATCAGACTCATGTAAACTGAATAACCTGTTCCATTTGCACTGCTGGTATGTCCACACTCACATTTGCTGCTAATGTACATCTGTAAATTCACCCATTTACGCTATTTGCTGTTTAATTTGATTTTTTTTCTTTTTATCTTATTCTATTTTTATGCATGCTTTATAGTTTTATAATTCTTATATATATATTTTTATTTATCGTTAGCAGATGCTTATGTTTGATGTTGCACATGTACAATGAAGAAAATTCCTAGTCTGTGAAACCTTTCATTGACGATGGCAATAAAATCTATTCTGATTCTGATTCTCTCTCATTTTACTAAACTATTCCATCATGATACAAATAATCATACACATGTTCTCCACAGGTTGTACTGATTAATGCCGTCAAAGATGTGGCTAAAGCTCTTGGCAATCTTATTAGTGCGACAAAGGCAGCTGCTGGCAAACCTCACGACGACCCCAGCATGCTCCAGCTAAAGAACTCTGCAAAGGTACAGCATCAGAACTGGATGATACATTGTTTATTGGATTAAAAAGATAACATTAGTTTGTAACTGTCTTGTGGGTTTCTTTTATTCAGACATTAGGATTAGAAATGTTGTGTGGTTTCTTTACCATGACATGTTTCAGCTAAGTTAAGTTTGTAACTACCTTCACTGTTCTTTTAGGTAATGGTGACTAATGTGACATCACTCCTAAAGACGGTAAAGGCTGTAGAGGATGAAGCCACGAAGGGTACGAGAGCATTAGAGTCCACAATTGAACATATCAGGCAGGAACTGACTGTAAGTAATTTGTTGTAATTTAGTCAAATGTCTTTAGTCTTTTTATTGAATGCGATGTTTTTGTAAATAGGTATTCAACAGTTCTGAGCCCCCTCCAAAGACGACAACACCCGAAGAGTTTATTCGTATGACTAAAGGAATCACTATGGCCACAGCAAAGGCAGTGGCCGCCGGAAACTCGTGTCGCCAAGAGGACGTCATCGCCACAGCTAACCTCAGTCGAAGAGCTATTGCTGATATGCTGCACTCCTGCAAGGTAGCTTCAGAAGATTATCGTCAAGTGTGCAATTGATTTCAAGATCAAATGTTCTAATTTGAATGTTATTACAGCGTATCATAGACTAATGCAAAGAGAACAACTCCATTAGCTGCCGTGTCACAACTGGTGAATAAATCTTACACGCCGGAGTGTTCAAATGCGTCCAAATCTTCAAAATTAGTTTACTATTATGGAATGAAATCGTTTTGATGTCACAATCCCTTACTGTACATGTTCTTAATAGAAACGGCTAAACCATGCTCTTAGTAACTGATTTGGTCAGGATTACACTGACAATATGCATAATAATATCTATTATTTTTGTAGGAGGCTGCCTATCATCCAGAGGTCAGCAAGGATGTGCGGATGAGAGCACTCCGCTATGGAAATGAATGTGCCGTTGGATACTTGGGGCTCCTGGAGCATGTCCTGGTGGTAAGACAACTTTATTAATGCTCTTTTAGTAACTTCTGTGTCTTCTTAGCCGTCTGGCTCCTATATTTCAAAACTTTCTTCAATAGTTTAGCTACTTTTCTTGTTTCCTTGTCACAAGTTGTCTTTCCTTTTCTGCTCTGTTAAAATGTTTGTAAACACTGACATTGGTGCAAGCCGGTGAGTACATATGACTGGCCTGTGTGTGAAGTGTGATAATGTCCACTTCTGTAGGATTACAATATGTATTTACTTTATTTAGGGAACTATTGGGGCGGTTGTTGCAGTTACGTGTGTGTCATTTTATATACAGGGTTCCCACTCTACCTGGAAAACCTGGAAAATGACTTGCCCATTTTCTAGTCATGGAAAACACATGGAAATGAGAAAAAATGAACTTAAATTGTTATACATGTACTTTAAATACACTAATTTAGTGACATCAACAAAGTAAATGCAGACAACAACAAAAAAAAGAGAACAATAACAAAACAAAACACCATCATGTTTATCAGTCAGCAGTGTGAAAATGTTGGCTTGAAAATATATTTATAATAAAAAAGCAACAACGCTCATTGTCCATGTGTATTATAGTAGATTATGAGTCCAGTATCTCCCTTTGCTTTTTTGTTAAAAATAAATGTAAGCACTACTTAAAGAGCAACTAAACACCAAACCAACTTTTTTTGCTGATAAACTGTACAAATGGATGTGTAATAGTATCATCTACATGTTTCCAGTTAATATCTTGACATTTTAGTGCAAACTTCCTCAAAAGTGTCCATTTATGCATAAAGCCGAGTGGCTAACGCCCTCTAGAGGTTGAACTCGTCAACTGTATCTATTCCATTTGAATTTTGTCATTAGCTGAGGAGGTAGAAGTTGTGCTGTCTGTAGAAGTCTACGTCATCAGCTCTGCCACACCTCATCACCCTCTATCACTGTGGCTCCTCCCCCGTAGCGAGTTGGAGTTGGATTAGCGAGCACGCCTCTTTCACGGCAGATTTCAAATTTGTGGTGTGGGTGGAGTAAGGCTCTGACACGCCCGTTTAGGCCCTCTTTAATTTGCTCACCACACCAGGCTAAAGACACAACGCAGGAAAAATGATCTGCTGTTTCAAAACTTTCCCAGGGGAGGACTCCAGACCCCCATTTTACCATGTTCCCAAGCAAACATACTGTATATGCTCTACATGTCTAAGCTCGAATCTCTTCTTTGAATCACAAAGCCATGGACTGCATTATTAGATCACATACACAGAGGGCGCTGGCGAGTCAGGACCGCCAAATATGCAATCACAATGTATTTTTGAACTTTTAAATGTCATGGGAAATCCTGGAAATGACCTGTAAAGTAAAGAGTGGGAACCCTGATACATCTCTAATCCTAATCAACTGCACCAGTACAAGTTTGCACTCTCTCGATTGCCAGTTTCTGAATTAGCTTGGTTGCCATGGTTTCCAGTTGCTTTTTTCAGTTGGAACATGGACGGTGGGACAAATTCCTGCTAAAGCTGCTTAGATTTGCATTAAAGCGCTGCTAATAATGTGAACGGTTGAAAAAGTAAAGGAATATACCTCACTCAAACTGACCTCACCATCAAAGCTCTAATGTGAGCTCAGGTATTGTGCTGTATATTAATTATTTTTCTTTTGTCGTTCACATTATTAGCAGCGCTTTAATGCAAAACCAAGCAGCTGTTGCAGGAATTTGTCCCACCGTCCATGTTGTAACTAGGGTTGGGTACCATTAAACGATACCAGTATGGTATCGAAAAAACAATTTAGGTATTACCGGAAAATAAATTGGTACCGAAAAAATATTTTTCTTTAGAAAGCAAATTTGATGCCTGATGGGTTAAATGATAAAAACACTAAAAGAAACAGTATTTTATTGGATAAATGACCATTATTGTTCTGTTTTATGTAAAGCTGAAACGATTAATCGACAACTAATCAATTCATTGATTAATTATTTTAGTAATCGATGAATCGTTTTCTTGACAGAATTTTTTTAGACTTACACAGACTTTATTGATCCACAAGGGAAATTGCGTTGTCACAGTAGGTCGAATAGTATCTTACAATACTTTATTGTAAAGATACAATAAAGTATCTAACAATAACGAAATAATAAATGTGAGAATAGAATAAAGAAAGAAATCTGGCTATAGGTACTCTGGAATATACATATCTGAGAATATGCACACATTTACAAGTATAAAATACAGAGATAAGATACTAAATACTAAAAAATACAATGACAGAACTTTGACATTTTCAATATACAATATAAACAAAGACAAAGCAGATAAACATGAAGTCTGTTTAAATGAGCAGACTTCCAATTAGAATTGTCTAATTTGAGCCAGAAAATATTTTTTTTTACAAAAACTCTGTCTCTTTAAAGGTAGGGTACATGTTTTTACACAGATCATGTCATGTAAATATAATCTAATATGTACACGATGTGAAAGTTATTAATTAGTCATTATTTTGGTTCTCAGGACACAAACCAATCAGTGTCCGTTTGAAATGTTGCTTCTTTAGGGACAAACTAATGAGAAATTAAGAAAAAATTGTGTTATTTCTATCAGAAATTTGGTTCTCCTTCTAAATCTGCTCTAAAGACATGAAATTTAGTGTTTTAATACAAGTAAAATACTTACTCGATTAATCGATGTAAATAATAATAACTTATATACTGTAAATGACTTGATTTGAGAATATTAGTCTTGTTTAGAGCAGTTTTGACTAGATTAGACATATGTCATCTACATTATTTGGTTTATTTCATGGCAATTTTTAATGATTCTCAGGTAATCTCACTTGAATTAGGAAAATGAAACTGCCAAAAGCACAAGACCAATTTACATACCCCATTGGCAAATACATTTAAATTAAAAAAGAAATGAGCAGAAATCTATTGAAACACATCAAAAACACCTTAGAACAAGTGGTTAGAATCAGGTCAAATGAGCCACTAAAACTTAACTCGTCAAAACAGCTCAAATTTAGAGAAATAAGATGAATTTGGGTGATTTAAACTTCTCTAGATATGTACTTTTTTGTGTAGATGACAAATAATTTACTATAGGTATCGAAAAAAGGTATGGTAGGTCAGGTATCGGTATCGTTAAGTACTAGTATTGAAAAGAAAATGAACGATACCCAGCCCTAGTTCTAACTGAAAAATGCAACTGGCGACGAAGCTAATTCAGAAATTGGGAATTGCAAGAGAAACAAGGCAGTCATCCCTGTTGGCACTTACAAGTTGAAATGTGGATACAACTTTTATATAGTTTTTATTTTAGAAAAAGGTTTTCATCTGCCCTGGGTCAGAACAGTCCAGTCCAGATGATGATTTAAAAACCAGCATTTCTATGATACACGACAAATACTTCTAAGACTCATTTGATGCTGTGATGTGGATGTGTTTTCCGCATGGACCTTTTCTAACTTTAATATGTCACTGCCGCAGTAAATCACGTGGAGCATGAGTAAGTAAACTTGTGTGGACGTCGTGTGTGTGTGCTCCTTGTGTGTATGTTCTGTTGGCGTCTGGCTTGTCGCATGCGTTCCTGTACTATGACGCCCTGAACTCTATTTTCTCATGACAACGCATTCGGATAAACCCAAGCACGACTGCAGTGAGCCCTGTTAATACTCTGCACCTGTCACTCTCTACTCCAACCTGAATATGAACGCTGAGTATCTGCCCAGGACACGGTGAGGTTATGGGCTCACACACAAACACTGTGGACTTCAGATATCGTCCGAGTATCGTTCATTAGGATTCAGAATCTCTTTTACAGGGGAGTCCTATTGAACTTGTTTTAGGGTTAGGAGAAATCGTACTACATTTTTATAGAGCCATTGTGAGGGTGATAAGTCGTTGGTGTCTCCCATTAATACATACAGTACACTTAAATTCTCAAATGATTATTACAGTTAGCAAATACTTTATTACTGATATGTTTTTGTTGGTTATCACAGATCATCCAAAAGCCCACTCATGAACTCAAGCAGCAACTGGCCAACTGTTCGAAGAAGGTGGCCAACTCTGTCACAGAGCTCATCCAGGCGGCCGAGGCGATGAAAGGTATCTGACCTTATACCTCTTTTTTAATACTATTGGAATATTTACTGTCAAACCCCTTAGTCTACACCCAATTGTTTGAGACTGGGTTTGTCACATATGTTTCAAGCCAACCACAGTCTGATCCCAATGCAAATGACACTTGACAGTAACCTGAAGAGGGATTTAGCAGTATTCCTTGTGGACCTCTACAGTTTCAGACTGTGCTGCTGTAAGGTCATGCTTCACGCTAAAGTACCACATACCTGGGGAGATTCAAGAAATGATCATGTGTCAAGTGGAGGCAGGAAATTCCCTATTACCCCAGAGGAGTCCCTGCTCAGTTTAGAGACATTATCCTCCACTGAGGCCAGTTGGTTCACGGCTGTAGGCTCATTACGTCATTTGATCAATCAACAAGTCGGTGACACGGTGTCTCTGATGCACAAAATCATTTCAATTTTAATTTTGATATATACTGTATGGTATTGCTGCTTAGTTTTGTCTTGACAGCTGATGTTTTTGTGTTGCATACCACGCACAACATATACACACATGCATTACATACATATGTATGTCATATTCAGCAATCATCAACAATAACGATTGTTTCAATATGGACAATGTGCTTGTGTTTTTCTGAATGCAGGCACTGAATGGGTGGATCCTGAGGATCCCACTGTTATTGCAGAGAACGAGCTGCTGGGTGCAGCCGCAGCCATTGAAGCTGCTGCCAAGAAACTGGAGCAGCTGAGGCCAAGGACCAAACCCAAGGTCAGAACCTTTCAGAGAGCAGTCGTGTCCACAGTGAGCCCCCTCAGACCAGGGTCAAATACACCTGTTTAGACGTGCTTCACCTGTCTTTACCTTGTTAGTGCTCGGGCCTGAGGCTGTAAATTGCTCCAACGCCTTAGGTCTTTGGTAACCATAAATAAGATTATTTTTTATACGCAGGAGGCAGATGAGAGCTTGAACTTTGAGGAACAGATTCTCGAAGCAGCCAAATCTATTGCAGCTGCCACCAGTGCCCTGGTCAAAGCTGCGTCAGCGGCTCAGAGAGAGTTGGTGGCACAAGGAAAGGTATGTCTTTATCACCAAACATTAATAAAATATGCAAAAAGCACATTCACACTTTTAAATAACAATGTCTCACTCACAGCCCCTGAAGTCCATTCATTTTACTATTATTTCTAATATAATTTCATTGTCTTTTGAATTAATGTCTTTTCTATATTCATGCATCAGTTACAGCACAAGAATATTTAGAGCCTGTTTTCACCCACCCCATACATTTGTGATGTGATATTTAGTACATATTGCAATTAATGCACAATATTTCTGAGAAATAGTTGTCCGGTTATGAATACACTTTTTACACAGTGCATTTTTACAATAACACAGTGAGCATAGTTAGTAAGCATATTATATTATGTCAATAAATAATTTGAAATTGTTAGCAACATCATCATAACTCAAAGGCAAAGATTGTTCAGACGGCTCATGTCTCTGTAGTTGAAGTGTAAGACGTTTGTACTGCTGACGACTCCTGTACGACTGAGAGCTTACACAAACATTATTCATGATTGTTCCTATAAATCCAGTTACTTGTTGTATGTATTTAGAACTGTTGAGTTGTGTTCTTAGGTTGGAGCAATCCCTGCCAATGCTGTGGATGATGGACAGTGGTCTCAAGGCCTTATTTCAGCTGTAAGTCTTTTTATTATCTGTATTGTCAAACATAAATGCACAGAAATCAAAATTTTGAGTTAATTTTTCAGGCCCGTATGGTTGCTGCAGCAACGAATAACCTGTGTGAGGCCGCTAACTCTGCAGTCCAGGGCCACGCCAGTGAGGAGAAGCTCATCTCCTCAGCTAAGCAGGTGGCAGCCTCCACTGCTCAGCTGCTGGTGGCCTGCAAGGTCAAGGCTGACCAGGACTCCCAGACCATGAAGAGGCTACAGGTTAGCACTGCATTTTAAAATTATTACTGCTACTGTAGTAAATGTTGCCATGTTTCTCCATGTTACTTACAGATTAGATTTATTTTTTCATTTTAACTGGTTAATATCGAATTGAAGCAGAAAAATGAAATGAAAAATCTTTACTATCCTACTCTACCCTTTAGAGAAATAACAAGTTTTAAAAAGACACAGCCAATATATTGTTAAGCTCAAAAAGCTGGTGTCAGTGCTACGAGACATTTAATATGAACTTACTGTATATCCTGTATATGCTTGGCTGTGGCTCATGATACAGGGCTGCACAACTTGCTGTGTAAACAAAACATCTCTGTGAATGTTGTGGTTAGGGCTAAAACAACTAATCGATTAATCGTCAACTAATTGATTATTGAAATAGTTGTCAACTATTTTAGTATTCGATTAATCGTTTCTGGGATATACAGACTCAGACAGAGTAAGAATTGCATCAAAATTTTTTATTTTTTGTGAAAAAACTATGTTGACTCTGAAGGCATTGGTTCTAGAAGTTTTTTTTGCAAATATTTTTGCTCTGATTGTTCCAAATCTTGGATCATAATCTAATCCGAGCAGAAAGAGGACTCCCTCGCTCTCACTTTTACAATCCCAGAGTGAATTTTAGAGGTTCTTAGCTTTCAAATGAGGAATGACATGTGGAACTTGTACAAAGATCATCCTACAAACATTACCTTTAACTTTACTCCATCAAGACGTCCTCAAACGGTGTCACTTTAGCTTCATGTGCAAAAAGCTTTTAACAATTACACTTTCCATGCACCTTTTTGCGCCAACCGATTAATCGATTAATCGTAAAAATAATCGGCTGATTAATCGATTACCTAAATAATCGTTAGTGACAGCCCTAGTTGTGGTGTAGTGGCATGTTCACTGTTACAGTAAAATCCATCATGGTTTTGTTATATTACTTTTAGAGCTACGTATATACAGGACTCTTTTTGAAGTGGCTGTAATTACTGTGTAAAAAGAAAAGCTAATCAAAAACCATGTAGACCGTGTTGGAGGCTAACTGCTAATCACTATGTTTGTAACTCACCAGCAGAGGGGCACGCATGACCTTTATTTGTGCTGCAGTCACAACAGAAATCTAAAAGCCTGTCCAGCCCCATCTCCCAGTGAAAACAACTTTACTTAATGGCTGATGTATTCTAGTGGTGAGCGCATCAGGCAGCCTGGCCCAGCTCATGTTCACTGGGCCAATCAGCAGTGGCTTATCTCCTCCTCTTCTGGGCTCGCAGCTGCCACCACAGTAATTCCCATACATTTATGTCTATGAGCCCTCTGGAAACAATCCACCAATCAGACCATGGCACCTAGAGCTGGAAACATTAGCCTTGATCTATGATTACTCCCAGCAGCAGCATGTGCTCTCTTCACTCTTTGCAGTGATGCTTTTTACAGCTACGGTTATTCAGTGTCAAAAACAAAACAATTTTAATATAGTTTCATACAATATATTGCTTACTATTAAAAGTCAAAGGATGAGCCGTAGCCAATTCTATTCTTGGATCATTACACATGTTGCAATTGAATAGGGAAAGCTCGACAGTGTTATTGTATTGTGTATGAAAGATGGACCAACAGTAACATTCCTGGCAAAGATAAACCAGTCGACATGTGCTCAGTAATGTCTGTCTGACCAGAGCGCTCCGTCTGAGCTCGGCCCCCAGAGCCACAAAAGGAGAAAAGGGCCCTCTTTGTTGGAGTGCAGCGGTCCAATGAAACAAATGTTTGGCTTTGAGTATCGTTCAGTAGACAACTCTTTCCTTTTACAGATATACTTGGACACAAGGGGGGGAAAAAGGGCTTTGTTGATGGTGATCATTTCCTTTCCTGGACCTGCTGCTGCTGCTGCTGCACGTTCTTTAAAGTGTTCTGTGCTTCCATAATGCATCTCCTGTTTGTGTGTATTTTGTTAGGCCGCTGGAAATGCTGTGAAGAGGGCGTCCGACAACTTGGTGAAAGCAGCACAGAAAGCGGCGTTTGAGGCTGAGGTTGACCAAGCCGTGGTGGTCAAGAGCAAGATGGTTGGCGGGATAGCGCAGGTAGGCGCACCTCAAATTATTGCCCGGACTTAAACTAGGGCTGCATGTTATTGAGAAAACCTGCAATGCCAGTGTGCAATAACAATATTTTACTAAACAGTTTCAATGTGCCATTCAATGTAAACAGAAAATTGTGACAAAACAAAAAAACACTAAATCAGGACCAAAACAAGCCTTAGATGGAACTAATGGTGCGTTCCAGACAACTGGTAACTGGTAAATTTACCACGTGAAAGCTACCAGTTACGACCTTAGAGCGTTCCAGGCGACTGTCACTGCCCTGGCTGTCCCAGAGGCACGGTGCGTCCGGAAGATCCATATATGGGCATACACGGAGCCTCTGGAGACACGATAATTGATTATTATTTTAGACTTTTATTTTAATTATTACTTTGATTACTGCGATTTTAATTCATATTCACACACTTTTATGCCAAAATTAAGCAAAAAGAAAATGTTCGCGAGAATACTTTTTATTAAGCTAACAGTAGCATCGGCAGCTAACACCGTGAGGCATTCAACTGACTACGTAAAAATTCACTCTTCACATAGTTACTTTATATTTTTGACGATATAAAAATCAATTGTGATACACTGAGAAGTGTCCCATCTCATCTGTCATAAGGCAATAACCTGAAGGGGCAATTAAATTTAAAATTCCCTCTGGACTTTGACAATCAATGAACAGCTCAGACTTTTCATTTAATTATTACACATAATGTAACAAAGAAAGACAACACAAAACACCCAATAGGCTCATGGACACTAAGGATTCATGGGAGGGCATAAAATTATCATAGAATAGATATTAATTATTAAATAATCATAAAATAATATGCTACAAAATGAAGAGGCCACGTAATACCAGAGTCTATAAATCACGCAGCATCACACGCAGGATTTAAGAGACAAAAGAGGAGAAAGGACAGAAAAGAAAGATGTATGTTATGCCAATTAATCACAGGCTCCTCAAATATTTGCATTTTACATAGTCTCTTTAACGCCTCATGGACTTCCGGACGCATCGCCCCTCCGGGACGGCCAGGGCAGTGACAGCGACGATCTCGTATGTAAATAAAAGATGGCTGCTGTTCACGACTTGCAGTATTTTTTCTTCCTCAAAGGGAAAATGGACTTCCACCTGTCGACCCTCTTGAGTTATTCTCTTCAGCCACATTTTAATTGAGTAATAACTATTAAATGTTTGGTTTTAACATCGGTTTACATGTAGTATGTGCTGTTAAATAATGTAAACAAACATGCCAGCACCAAAAGGATGTGTTTTTATCGTTTAATTTGCATATAGGCCTTTCTCAGCTGATTCTGTTATTACAGAATAACATATTAATAATGCATAATGTTCTATCATCTATTTAATATAACAAGGACCATTCACATTTTCCCTCGCTGCAAATTCACTGCAGTTTCTTTGCAAAAACAACAAATTAGGGCTGGTATGGTCAAAAAGTCTAATCACAATTTTCTTTAGTCTAAATCACGATTTTGATTTTTCTCACATGTGTATAATGTCTTTTAAAGGCGGCTAAAGCCATCTGGTTCTTCTTGGGTTTTGTACTGATTTAGTCTTGGTTAAGACCTGTTTTGCTTCCCTCATGGTTCAGTCCTGATATTGTCCAGGTTTAGACCTGATTTAGACCCAGTTTTCTCTTGGTTTATTTCTGATTGAGTTCTTGGGATTGGACCTGGTTTAGTCATGGTTTAGTCCTGGTTTAGTCCTAGTTTGGTCCTGGTTTAGACCTTGATTTCAGTCTCTGCTTTAGTCCGGTTTACTTCTTGGTTTAGTCCCGGTTTAATCGAGTGTCAGTCAGTCAGTGATTTTAGACCTGGTTTAGTTCTGGTTTAATCCTGACAGTAGAAAGTGGAGAAGGTGTCCGTATTTGAGCACAGAGCTGCGTTAAAACATAATAATGCATAATTGGTGCATCTCTAAGGGCGTTTTCACACTGCCACTAGTTGGGTCGACCCAAAGGGACTTTCAAGCCGAGAGCGGCGCTATAAGGTCTGTGTGAATCCAGCCGCACCAATTTAGACCGCTCTAAAGAGCCGTGCTCAGAGCGAATGAAATGGCTGGTCTCGGC
>OMNZ01070354.1:0-13836 GCA_900303255.1 Lesueurigobius sanzi | reverse complement strand
GAGACAGAGAGAGAGAGACACAGAGAGAGAGAGAGAGAGAGAGAGAGAGAGAGAGAGAGAGAGAGAGAGAGAGAGAGAGGGAGAGAGAGGGAGAGAGAGAGGGGGGGGGGGGGATAGAGGGAGAGAGAGAGAGAGAGAGAGAGAGAGGGGGAAGCTAGAGGGAGAGAGAGAGAGCTCATATGCAAAGTGTGTGATATATGCAAAGGTTTGTGGGACGCTGGGCTGCGCAGAGACACTCGTTATTACCGCGCGTTAGACTTTGCTCCTGTCTGTGTCACTGGGACGAGCTTATCTCAACGTTGACTTCATCAGTTACAGTATATACAGTAGACTGTGTGCGCAATAGGCTGCTCCGGACTAACCCCTGGGCATAGTACTCACATATAGCTAAGAAAACACTGTGTTGCAGTAGGGTGAGGTTTTCTAACGCAGTGTGCGGGCCTAAGGAAGAACTGGAAATAACATAAGCTTGACAATAAGGCGAGCCAACACCCAGACACTAAAGCTATGGCCAGAGACTCTTTTACTCTCAGTAGACAGTTTAATAAGCCATAGAATCAATCAATCAATCAATTTATTTTTGTAACGCCCAATATCATAACAGGTCGGTATGGACAAAAACAAATCAATATCAGAAATCAAGAACGATCAAAATAAGTCACACACAAATTAATGTCACACACAAATGAAATGTCTCGACCTGATGTAATGTCCCATAAATAAGTAATTTGATATAACAAGCTTAAAGTATATCCCACATCCTTAGACCCTCCTCCACAGCGAGGAACAACCCCTTAAAACCACAAAATTAGGGAACCTCGAGGAGAACCATTTTGGGGAGGGATCCACTCCTATGGACGGATGGGCCAGTGGTGAATTTTTGGTCGACCAGAGTCCAATGAGAGTTGCAGAGGCCATTAAACTGGGAGACAAGAGTCCCGCAGCAGTGTTCAACCCGAGCCGTCTGGTCCCACTAATGCTGCCCAGTCCCCACGATGACGGCAGTTGGTCAGGTCTTCAACAGCCCGGGAACTAGCACTCCCCACGGGGTTGGGACAGAAAAAACTGATTTCATATAACAAAATGAGATCTTTAGTTTTGTATTATGTGTTTTGTTGAATATTATGGAGTAGCCTATAACATAACGACTAGTCATAGTTACTAGTGAACAAAAAATGGTGACAATCCATTATTATAAGTTATATGAATGATAAGGTTGGTGTTGTATTGTAACAGTCGTATTCCCTTCTTTTGGCCTTAAAAGCTTAAAACTTTAATCATCGCATGCCCATACTTACCCATATTTCATTTTACTGTAAATGTTAAATTATGAAGCATCCTTACTCACTCTACACATCCTACATGCACAACGAGTACTGACAAGCTGCTTGGAAAGAATGAACAGTTTTTCTACCCATTAATTATCCTCTCACCATTATAACCCATTAAGTTTTATATGTTAGATTGGTGTTCGTGCCATTATAGACCTGCCCTTGTATTGAAATAATTATTAAGTATCCCTCATAAACCTGGCTTACTCTCTTTTTGACTTCACTTTTGGCAGAGTGTGGTCGGTCTGAAAGATGGAAAAACAAATGGACAAAACCAGGAAGGAACAGAGCACGGAATAAGTGACTTTTCCAGGACCAACCAACTAAGGAACATTGGCTCTCGTCATTAAAGCGGGTAGTTATTGCAAATTGGTCTGAAGACGGCGCAGAGGCCAAGTTGAGGCCCAGACTTGTCACTCTCTCTTGGTGCTTTCCAAATGCACCCCTTAGTCATTTCCTGAATCCGAGCCACAGCGTGATTCAGAAAACTTGCATAAAGAATTGGATCACGGGTTCTCAAACTGTGGAACGCATCCATATGGTGGCACAGAGGTTATGCACATTATAAGCAGAAATATAATAGATTGAGTGGCAAATTCATTTTAATGTTGATTCACTCATTTTGCTACTAGACATTAGTCATAAAAGTTATATTTATTCCCAGTTCAGTTATTCTAATGTTGTGGCCAATAGTGCTGGATTAGGCCTGGTTTTGTCCTTGTGTGGTGATTTATTTGTGTTTTTAAGAGTTTTACTTCTGTTCTGGTTTAGCACAAAAAGCATGTGCTATGAGCAATTGAAAGCAGGGTTTGAGTATTTATGGTACTTTGACATTTTTTTGGTTCATATTTTTAATAACAGAAAATAAATGTATTGGCCTGTATTTAAGTAAATAGCCAAATCGATAAGTTTAAAAGTACACTGGGTAACATTTTGGATTATAATGTCAGCAATTCAAAACATGTTCCTAAAGACTATCTAGAAATAGAGACACAAAATTATATTTTTGCAATGAGTAATCAAAAAATAGATTTGGATGAGGACCTATAGCCTATCCCATATTGAGCTGCCTCTAGTCACCATCTCCATGGAGACGAGCTGGAGGCGTCCCCGCTCCCAGGAAGTCAGGTCTTAGAAGAGATGAGCCACAGCAAAGACAAATGTTTGGTAATATTTGTAATAAAATAGATGCTTGTAATTTATTTGAATCATTGGGTGAAATGTTACGCGATGTCCCTTTAATGCATTTTGTGCAGTGGTTCTTAGTGTGCAAACCAGAATTCTCTGTCAATGACAGAATATTTTGAGTTCTGACAGAAAATTTTAAAGGATGTCCTTCATTTTGAAGGATGAAAATCCAGCCGTCATCCTTTGAGAGTTTTACAAACACATTTTAACACAATGTAGTTTCCAAATTCACGTTCCATGATTCTGCTCACAAATCATTTATAGATTTTCATCCATTTGTCCTGTAATCTGTGTTTTCTCTGGTATCTGTAGATATTCAACCCCAAGTATCAGTATCGGAAACAAAAAAGCTGGATCGGTGCATCCCTAGTTTTCTTACATAGCTACATAATAGGTATATGAGAGATTAATTAATGAAGGATAAAAATATCCCTTTGCGAAAACCCCTGGTGCAAACTGACTTTGACGTTGCCATTACAGTATATGATTGTGATCTTTCTTGTGTGGGGCAAAGGGATTTTCCTGGGTGAGAGGAGAGCGTATTTTTAGTCATAGAGCGCTGGATGGACAGGAGCAGCTGGGGGCCTCAGTCATGACTCAGAGGTGGTCTAGTTTCAATCTCTACGGGAAGATCTAGGCCACTCATGCTCCCTCCTGCGACATGCAACACAATATTAAAGGTGGCAGTGTGTTGTTGTGTGAAAATATGTGGTAATTTCCTGTAAATATCATACTTTTAACCTTTAACTTTTAATCTTTCACATCAGATGCGCTTCCTAACAGCTGGGTATCGTTGGAATTTTTTTTAGGTACTAATGTGTCGGATAAAAAATATTTTTTCCTTTAGATAACAAGTTTTGATGCCTGGTGGGTGCTGAGACAGCACTAAAGAAAGTTACTTTGTTGTGAACAAAGACCAAGAAGAGGTCGCTTCATGGACCTCCGGGTAGTAATGAAAAATTGTAGTATGAGGTGCTCTTTGAATAAATGCCTTTATTCTCTTATGGCATGTCTATGATAGACTTAGATCCCACAGGCCTTCCTCAGGGGGACAAACATATACAGTTACTTTGTTGTTTCAGCTCAAGTCATTTATACAAAATGAAAGGAAATACTCTTTTATGGAATAAATTACCATTATTGTTCAGTTTTATGGTTCTAGATGACCATCAATTTAGTATTGGTATTTGAAAAAGTATGTTAAAGTAGGCTACTGGTATCAAAAATGTTGTAATGGCACCCAGCCCTATACAGTAATCCTGACAGTGCATCCGGGAGATTTTGAACTGACTACTGAAAAGTAAACCCAGCCCACTGCATCACTCCTGCACCAAAACAAACAATGATTAACAATGTTTTTCAAGATTATTTGTAATTGCAGGACAAATAAAACGTGAATAATGATTTTTTTAAGTATGATGGATGAATTGTCTCAGAAGAGGAATTTAAAAAACTTCCTTTTGTGTTCAATGCTTCAGACCATTTAGATATAATTGCAGCAAGTTATAACTTTAGTTGCTGTGGACATCACAAATGATAGTCCTTTAGGTCAAACACATGGCATCAGCGATCACATAATTGAAATGGTAAATGACAGCCTTTCAGCATGTTATATAGCTCCTAATAATTGCTTCTTTCCTGGTTAACTGTGAATAAATGGCCAAGAACAATGGCTGCTGACAGTGAAATATGTAGGTGCAGACATGTGCTTGAATGGTTTGTTTACTTTATAACCTGAGCTTGAAGCCAGTGTTGTGATGAGGAGACCAAATGTTCACCAACCAGAGAGAGAGAGAGACAGAGACAGAGACAGACAGGGCCATTACTAACTATACCCACAGCATCTGAAAGGTAAAAATAGCGTGTGGGACTTTCTTCGCACACGTCACTGTCCTGGGATCCTGCTCCCCTCTGGGACAAATGGTTTTACTCAAACGCCTTTCAACAGTGGGGGAAAAATAAAAAGCAGCAGACGGTGAATAAGAGTGGTGCAGAGTCAGATCAGGGTGTCCCCCTATTGGCCACATTGGGAACTTCACATTTTTGATAATAATATAGAGTGTAATCCTTGTAAATATAAGTCTAATGTTTCTTTCTTAATTATTCTTGATACAATTTCCACAACAAACCTCTTGATCTTTTCAAAGTGTTATGTTTACAGCACCAGGACGAGAAAACGCTTCAAGCTAAACTTCATTTCAGGCTGAACACGTAATGAACAAGTATCCGCAAGTTTAAAATGCAAATGAAAATAAAAGATAAAATCTGGTTGAGCTTGTCCCAGAGCTGGAGTTCAAAACGGTGTAACAGGCGTCACCAATTCTGATGCAACTTATATGAATTTAGAGTTACAAACAAGTCAAAACAATGTTTAGTCAGTGTCACTTTTATCTGTAAACATTGAAAATGATCAAAACAACTGGATGAAAAAATATATACGCCGTATAAATATAAAACAGGAGGGGTAGTGCTGTGTTTCAACATGCAAATAGTGAAATAGGACCCGCAAGTACTGTAGCTTGTGCAGTTTTAAATAATTCAGCCAGGCCATTGTTTCAATTACAAAAATAAATGAGGATAGTGTTCTACATCGGTAACAATCTGCTTGAGTGGAAAATATACAATAAAAATGTTCATACGAAAAGAAAGAGAAAACAATCATTATTTTATATTAGAATAGAGTACTAGTCACTGAACTATCTCCAACAGCAGTGATAGACTTCAGTCAACCATATTCCAAACAGGAAAGGTTGAAGATATTATATTACTATATGAGTAGGTCTATATTTAGGTCTTATTCAATGTTTTAACTCGATTCTCTATTTGTTATGATATGCAAATAGACAGAGGCCAGGCTATATGTTACTAGCATTGCATTCACAGGCCTTTTGAATGGTTGGTCCCTGAAAAAAACAAAACACTGTTCCTGTTGTATTCAAATGTAAAAAAAATAAGGCACGAGAAGAGTACAATAAATAAAAATAAAACCACTTATGAAGATTATAAAATGAAGATGTACAAGGAATAGCCAATTTGATTGTACGCAGCGTTATGCTTTCTCACGTTTGAGTTCATGGTATTTTGAAGGAGTCTTTGATCCACTGGTCCCGTGAGTTATGGCTTGGTTTGGGCAGAGACAGAGACAGGGTGGGCAGATGAGGAGGAGGAGGAGGATGGGGCAGCTCCTCGTCTTCATCTCCTCCTTCCTCTTCCTCCTCGTCCGAGTATCCGTTTTCGGTGCTGAAGGAGCCCTCCTGGAGCAGAGAGGAGCCCTTGTACTCCTGGATGGACTCGTGGAGAGACCAGAGCTGACAGAGCAAGGACATGTCCAGCTGGCGCAGACCCACCTGGGCACAAGATACATACAAATAAATAAATGAATAGACAATACAACATCCCAGAAAATAAGATGCACGTTTATAGACCCTTTCAACTGGAGGCAGGAAGTGAGCAAGAGAAATAAGATTAAACTAAAACTAGTCATTATAAGTGTAAAACGACAACTAAAAAATGTCATTCTGTTGTGGCTTAAGGTGCAAGAACAAGAGGAATATAGGACATTTGAGACTATAAAAAAAAAGGTTTTATCTGAGATGAAGATCTGTGGGGCCCCTCTCCCCTCTATTAAGGACATGTACTCCACCCGTCTCACCCGCAAAGACATCAAAATCGCCAAGGACCCTTCGCACCCATCACACAGTCTCTTCAGGGTGATGCCTTCAGGGAGGAGACTGCGGAATCTACGGGTCAGTTCCAGTCGACTGAGGAACAGTTTTGTACACAGGGCCACCGGGAAGCTGAACTCCCTCCCCTCCCTCCCTCCCCTCTTTCCCCTCCCCCGCTCCACAACCAAGGATGAGAGAAACATAATTTCGAACCATTCGCATGGTTTGACAAATAAATAATCTTGAATCTTGAATCTTGAATATTTCCAACAACAGTTCCTCCAGCCAAGCCCCAAATATGTACAAACAATGAAAGGCTCATTTAATAGCTAGAAATTACTTTTTAAATTGACAATTTCTGAATTATCTTGATTGCCATGATTTCCAGCTGCATTTGGAAGTAAGAACAGCGGTAGGTGGGACAAATTCCTGTTACAGCTGCAAACGCAAAACGCAAAACCAAGCAGCTGTAACAGGAATTTGTCCCACCGACCGCTGTTGCAATGCAACTGGAAACCATGGCAACCAAGCTAATTCAGAAATTGGGAATTGCTAAATTATAACTTACAGTGGGCCTATTAAAGCTATCTAGCAAACAGCTTTTGGGTTGACCCAATTCGGCTGCAGCGTGACCTACTTCCAAAACTTCTTTTTGTGTAGTAGAAGTCATTCATAAAAACTAGCCTATACTGTGAGACTAAGATACTAACACCATAAATAGTCCATAGATCATTGACAGCCAAACATAAGCCGCTCAGCCAGTTAAAATCAGACAGTAGCTAATGTACCCATGCCGTGCGTAAAGTTTACCATCTCTTTCCGGAGGAGAGCCAACGCTGCGTCCAGGCCCCCTCGCTTCCCCGGCGGCTGTCGCCCTGCCTCAGTGCCGCTGCGGGACATGTCGGCCTGTATCCGAGCCCGCTTGGCGTGTACCCTCTCCATGTCCCGCCACGACCCGCCGCTGGAGTTCAGGATCCCGCTGAGGCCTTTGGGCAGCGGCGGTAACCCCTCCAGGGAGAGCACGCCACTACCGACCGCAGGACAGTTCCCGTTCATCCCGAAGAGGAGCGGACTGTACGGAGACGCAACGCTGTTACTGCATCGGTGACCAGAAATGTCCTACAGTTTAGGCAAAACTGAAATAACTCTAAACCCATCAATGTTTTGTTTATGTCAGTCTTTCCTGTCTTTGTTTTGCTTCCTTTCCCTTCCTTTGTGTCTGCGACTTTCTTAGCTCCGCCTGACACTGAATGCACCACGCCCCTGTACTGTAGAGGACTGTATAGAAAACATAAGCACTGTACTGACTCGTGTTACTGTACTCGAATAACCAAACATATGACACTCATTAATGTATTACAACAACTTAGTTGTAAATACATATAGTTGTGGCTAAAATACAAACACTCATGGTTAGTGGTTGCGTGAAGCCATTTATTGTCAAAAATGTTTGCTTTTCAACTAGAAACTAGTCAAATGTCCCTAATCAAAAGTTTTTGTGCAAACGTCAATCTTTTTCAGAGTCCAATTTTGTCAGAGTCCTGTATTTCAGCTGAAGTCAGTTTTTTCTTTGCTCCTGAACTATTTTCCTGGCAGTTGTTGAAGGTCATTATTGGTCAACGTTAGATCAGGGACATTTGAGTAGTTTGATTCATTATGATTTCAAAAGAGTAAACTGCACAACCACTAACCCTGAGTGGGAAAAAATATTTTTGTGTTATCATTCATAGTCTATGAAAAATGGCCAAAAGATTTAAGGGGTATGTAAACCTTTGGCCACAACTGTATTTAAGAACAGCCTAAACACAAAAGCCACTCTTGTACCATTAGCACGGTATGTTCTAGTATGTTCAGTGGGAATTCAATCTGGTCGCTCCAACTTGTAAATATATGTTGAATTTGGGCCTATATGAATAACTCTTGTGCAAAGGAAATATGCATGCAGTTTATTTACAATGGAAGTCATAATTGTGTAATGAGACACAATCCAGAAGGTCGGGAATACGCATAGTATATGACAGCTTTTGAAAGGCACAGGAACGACTGTTGAATAGGCATATTGTAAAAAGTCAACACATTAATAAGTCAACAATGGTGTTAGTTTTATCTGGGTAACAGGCTATTTTCCTTCTTTACAAAGTTTGCAGAATATTTCAATACTTCCATCTCCCAAAAGAACAGGTGCGGTAAACATGTAAAAACCAAGTTTGGGGGAAGTAGATTAAAAGGATAGTAAATCTAAAATTTCATGACAAATTTCTACCCAAGTGCACAATTTTATTTCAGAACCATCACGTCTTCTATCCCCATGTCATCTTACACCAGTGACACTGTCCATTAAATATTTAGCAACCTAGTGGTTCTATTTATAAAGGGTATTTATTTATACGGTTTTGAACAAACCTGAACACTTGTAATCACATTCAGAATCAGCGGTGACCTATTAATGATAACATTTAACAAGTACACAGGCATTTTATACAAAACACTCCCATGTGTGTATCTAAGAATGATATACTGTATGTGTAACTGCTGTTCAACGCAATGTGGCGTTGGAAGGTTTTGTTTTATTTTATTTACTGTAAATTGAGCAAACTAAGCATGTCTGGCATTCAGTTCAACCCATTATGATGCATCTGTAAATCGATTCTCATATTCAGCCATTTCCAATGCATCTAAACGTGTCCACAAAGCAGTCAATATTGAATGACAGAGGCAGAACAGAATAAGCGTTTTTTTTGTTTCATTTTCAGTCCACTGCGGTCACTGGCCGAGCTCTCGAAGCGTGCGCAGCGAGCTCGCACAGCTGGAGATGAGGCTGCAAAGCTGGATACTGGTCTCCAGAGAAGCTGAGGTTTGCAGCTGGTTCGTGGCCCAGCGCAGTTTAGTGAGAACGGCCTCCTCTGCGTCCTGCAGCACGGGCTGCAGGGCTGTACTCTGTGGGGCCACTGTGGGGCGTGTGGGTGCCAGCGGCGGTGCAGAAGGAGGGGTGGCCAGAGTGGACACGGATGGGGCGGGGGGCGGAGGCAAGACAGCCCTTCCTCCAGCAGCGGCCCCCTCGCAGTGCTCGGGACGCGGCTGCGGGACCGAAGGAACACCGTTGACTGAAGGTGCTGGGGGTGGCGTGGGGGACTGGGACGCCAACTGCCGCTCTCTCACCTGGGACAGTGCTGCCTGGGCGTTCAGAGCTGAAGACCCAGGAAACATGGGCAAAATACAGTCAGAAGAGGATACTTTTTTTATTACAGTGGGTTCAGGTTAGTGTTGTTCCGATACCATTTTTTGTCATCCGATCCGATACCGATAGCTGGTCTCCGAGTAGTCGCCGATACCAAGTTCTTCTCCGATACCACAATGTAAATAAAAACACTAGCAAAAGTCTGTAAAAAGACGCCAAAGCCCATTGCATATGGCTCATTCTGCGTATAAAATGTATTCTGTCACTGTTCTGTTTCCACTCTAAAGATTAAATGAAGGAAAAAAAGGAAACACAAATGTATCTGCTGTGATCTTTAGAGGGTTTCGTGTCTGCAGAGCCCAGAAAAACACACTGTAGTATCGGATAGGTTTTGGTTCAGGTACTCGCCGATACCGATACCTGAAAAACCTGTGGTATCGGCATGAAATCCGATACCAGTATCGGTATCGGAACATCCCTAGTTCAGGTATTATACAACTCTGTTCCCATGTTATTATGTTGAAGTCTGGCACTGAAACGCTCAAATTACTTTTGCCTTTCATTATATATTTGTTTCCAAAATGCTGATATTAAAAGTCAAAGTAATTCAATGTGTATTCTCATTTCTCACCAGGATTATCCTTATCAACGTCAGAGTCCAGCTCTTGACAAGAAACACAGTAATTCTTCTGTTGCCTGTCTTGAAGAAGTATCGTCTGAAAATAGATCAGATACAAGCAAATTATGTATTATTGCCTATAATAAAGAAGAAAACCAATGAAAAGCAAAGTTGTGCAAAAGAGTGACAGTTTAAATGTGCACAGATTATGCTACTTTTAGAATCAAATGACCAAACACTATTTATTAGTTAATTAATATATATATATTTCAAACATATCTTGATTAAAATCAAACTTAGGGAAGTTCAGTTAGGATGTAGCCTTTCTGTGTGGAGTTTGCATGTTCTTCCCGTGTCTGTGTAAGTTTCCTCGGGATGCTCCGGTTTCCACCAAAAACATGTACAATAGATCAGGATTAATGGGAGTGTGTTTGTGTGTACGAGTCTAGAGTGTGGGGGCAACAGATGGAAATTAGACCGAGGCTACAATCCGGAGTGGCGTGTTTACATGCATGGTTCTCATGTGTGTTCATTAACATGCACTGTCCCAACAAAATAAACAGATATTAGGAAATATTTCAGGGCAATAACAATTGCACCTTTTTCAAAAGCACATTCAGTCTGTCTGTGGGACAATGCCATTTTAGACCAATGTTTCACTTTTATTCCCTTTATTCCCAATCACACCACAGGAGCTGTTCTCATGTCACTGACCCCGCAGATGTCGCAACACTCGCCCAGCATCTTGTATCCCTTGAGCAGGTAGTCTCCCATCAGTTTGCTGATCTTGTCCTGTCTCTCTCTTCGCGCTTGGATCACCTTCATCTCCGCTTCAGAGGGAGGCTCCCACTCAAAGTCCTCTTCATCTGATCAAAAAATATCTGTTTATGATTATTCCACACGAATAACTGAAATATTAAGGTACAACAAGTACCGACATTGAATATGGTTGATAAAACAACCCTTGCATTACGTAACCCAACTGTAGACAACAGAACAGCTCTTACTGATAAAATAATGTTGTTTTAGCTGTTTAGCTGCGAGTAACTCTGTTAGCATGCTAAAGATGCTAACGTCTACTCACGCTATCGGTCAGATAAAAAACAGACTACAGGGCAAAACATGCAAATAAATACAGCATTTTATTGACATAAAACCGATTATTTAAGCGCCACACAAACAAAAGCAAAAGACACGTTAAACTTAGTTTATTATCAATAAAAGTTTACAAACCTCCATTCAAAGCCATGTTGCTGCTGAGGCACGTTGTGCGCGATGGCGTCAGAGCACGCGCTTCTTCGTCGTGACAGAAGAGTGTGTTTTGACAATGCTGCTCTCTGCTGTTCATCACTGTGTATGTTTTGTTTATGTCAGTCTTTCCTGGCTTTGTTTTCCTTCCTTTCCCTTCCTTTGTGTCTGCGACTTTCTTAGCTCCGCCTGACACTGAATGCACCACGGCCCTGTACTGTAGTAAAGATCGGCTATGTGTTACTTAACCAGGATACATATCAACCTAACCTGGTCTTATTACAATATTAAAGGAGGCATAGGTAGTACAATAAAATGCCTAAAAACTGAGTAAAGCACAAAAACATATTTATTTTTATGGATTCCAGTTTATTGTGTTTTTTTTTTAATTTTATTTATAGTGACATCCAAACGTAAAGTTGTTTATTTCACATTTCACAAGACTGTAAGCAAAAACAATGAACATGGAGTTTAGGTCTTAAATCAAGACCACTAGGTATGTTCACTTTTGGCTGGTGTATAGTCTACATTGTTGGTCAACAATACTTTACATCTAAATGAACAGAAATAGGTCCAGAGAGTGATGCTGTCGAAAGAGAGTGTTGTTTAAAGTCTTATTGCTGTGGTGCCTTTGGACATAATATTCACTCATTTACTGTATGCCCCTTTCTTTGTGCTTCTCCCTTTTCCTCGACTTTCAACCTACAACACACTCACTGTAAAACAAGAAAGAAACACATGTAGAATTTTTTTTATTATGTTCTGCTTATTTGGTCACATACAATGTTTTCATTTATTTTTTATCTTTAATAAAACATCCAAAAACACACCTGGACCAAATGACAGGTTTTCTTTGTGTGAGACAGTGTTTACACTGTTGAGAGAGAAAAAAGCAAAATTCAAAATTATTACATGTATTATAAAATATAAGTAAATAAACGGGATTAAGATTGTGTGCAATTACGTTGAGGCGTGGGGTGCATAAGCATCAATGGCAGCTCGACAGTGACGTCACTGTGAAAAACACACAGTTCAAATCAGAAAAAGCTTCTCAAACTATAGTAGCACGAGTGGTTGTAATAATTGTTCTTTGTTGAGTCTCTATGTCACTGAACTTAGTGGAATAGTTTGGCACTCACCTGGAGGTAAGGCCTCCCAGCAGGCTGCAACAGAGAGAGAGAAAGAGACGAGTTGGTTGTAACTGATTGTATATTAAATATATATACAATATACAGTATACAGTATGTCCTGCACATTAAACACACATTTGGTCTAGAATAGATACATATTTACCCTCCTCCGGCCACACACAGACTAATCTTAATTTTGTAGGAGACCAGGATTCCCAACACATCCTTCTCAAGGTTTGCCTTCAACCTATGGATCATAAAGTTTAGAAATGAAGAATATAAAAATGTAAAGTGCACAGCTACAGATTTGTCAATTAAATGTTTTATATAAATATCTATTATTGTATTTTAAATTCTTTAAATTGTGAAGCCGTAGATCGTTGTATCTTACACTGAGGTGGAAGCGAGGTTGGTGTCTTGATCTTTCAGCCGGCCGTCCAGAGCCAGGCCTCTCTTCTCTTTGTTGTCGCTGAGCTTCGGTGTGATGGACAGAGTGTTCTCGTAGTTGCCATTGGGCTCCACTGTCTCTCTGTGAATAAAAAACATACATGCACATTGTTTAATACGTAATGTATGTTAGTAGAAAGTCGGTAGGTCAGCGGCAGAAGAACGGTCCGTGTACTTTTGCGTTCATTGTATTTTCTATTTTGGAAGAAAAATGCAAAATCAAGAATTGCGTCTTTTTGCATATTATGTACATGTTGAAATGTGTAAAATTACTATTTTTAAAATGTGTTTATTACACATATATTTAATAATCAACACGTACGAAAAAGCAAAATACAATAATAATTTAAAAAAATATATATAATATATCGCTAATACTACTTCCGTATTCGGCTGAATGGACTGAATAACTTCTGGTCACTGTGTAATGAATAGGAGCATAGCTAGAACAATATATTCTTCACTGCTCAAACAAGGGATTTCAGGAGGAACGTTGGGTATAGGCACGGGCCACTGTGGCCACGGCCGGTGGAGGGGCCATAGTGCTAGAAGTGCCCGGATGAAGTGACTGCATGAGAGGCACGGAGCGCGCAGCCAGTGCGCAGGAGAGATGGGACACCAGGGACAGTGAAGGGAAGATCCATCCACCACCGCGGCGTGAGTGGAAGGAAGTGAACGGAGAACTGGGCACAGCATAGAAATTGGAGAAACGCGGAACCACATTGGCGAGGAGTAGCTCTGCTGGTTATGGGGAGCAAGCGGCAGGTGTCTGGTTTTGGAAACGAGGGTGGAGTCCTAGAGGTGAAGTGTCCCGCAGCAGAAGGGTGCTATGACGCTGGAGACACCAGAGGAACATCTCACCATGTTTGGCACTATAAGCACAGGCCTGACACAGCGGCCCAAGTGTCCGAGCTGCAGGATGAGCCATGGCTTCCCGCTTTTGGATGTTCTACTTTGTTGTTGGTCGCTCCCTTGCTGTCTTTTGTGCCCATGCCCTTTGGAGGTGAACTAGACGTGGAATAAATGATCG
>OMNZ01070352.1:0-15450 GCA_900303255.1 Lesueurigobius sanzi | reverse complement strand
GGATTTGATGAAACATTTGTTAAACGCCGTGAGGACGGATTGGTGAATCTGGAGTTTGTGGAGCCCAGCGTTTAAAACATTACCCATTTCTATCAAACGTTCCATATACTGTACATTTTAATTCACATAGGATTCAATCACATAGTACAGAAGAAGGATGTGCAGAAGCTACACAAAAGCGGTGTGTGCGGCAAATGGCAAGAATAATGCATAAGAGATGGAGCTGATCTTTGACCCTTTCAGAATATATATTTTTATTGATTTGTAACTGAATCTGGGAGGACCTCATTTCCGAAATGAAATCTCAACACAGTAAAAATTTGCTTTTGGCATTTCATCCGAAGTCTATTTGATCTATAGATACATGAAACTTATTTTATTACTGCCATTTGGACGTGTTATTTCACTAGACTGTATAACTCTTGTGGCCAAACAGCATAAATGTCTCCTGAATATTTACTGGCGCAGTGTATTTTAATGCTTGATTTAACCGCCTGTCTTGGAGGTTATACTCCTGTGTCCAGAGGCACAGCTGCTCCGGGGCAGATAGGGGAAACGAGCAGGACAATAAACAGCTGTTTCCTCCACACTGTGTCACACTCGTGAGGCGGAGGCACCCCTCACTGTAGCTCCTTCCTAATCTGTGTAAGTGTGGGTGTGTGGACTCTGTCTTTACAAAAATAAACTTGAACTGCAAAAAGCGTAAAGCACAATCCAAAACAGACCCCTAAAGAGCCATATGTTAGTCAAGCCCCCAGTCATACATGCATTGTGTTTAGGAGATACAGCACCGCTGCTTGTGCAACTAAACATCCATCAGTGTGAGCTAGAAACCAATGATTACACATTTAACAGATTATTATGACAAGTATATCAGCATTTCTGATTATTAAAGACTAATTATTTTTGCGGTTCTTGCTAGCTGCAACCTGTTTAGTTGAAGCCAGGACCTGGGACCTAATTTCGGCCCAGAAGTTTTAGGTTTAGGGGCCCACATTCCGCTCGATTTAGCTCACCTGCAAAAATCGCTTGCCATCCCGAGTCATCTGCGTGAGGTCAAAATATCTTTTCACATGGCGCTGTCACACATGTAACACAGTCAACAGACCTGCTTTAACAGATAAATATTTATTATTTACCCGGTGTTTACACGTGGGTTATTTATGCCTTTCTTTTTCAGCCCCACCAGCCGCTGCATTGGACTCCAACTTGAACTAGTGTGATGAGGTTTTCATTGTCATATGGTATCTCCGTGTTGCAGAAGCAGTGACAAAGATGTGCAATGTGAAATAAGAATTGTTTCTTTCTGATTCATTATAACGCAAATCTACATGAAAAACTATGTTTGTGTAACTCTCCGGTGATAGGCAGTTGGATTAACTTGCCACAAGTTACATCAGCTACCTATCACATATAGTTGAGGTAATGCCTGAAGGCTTAATAGCCCATCTATTAAGCTTACTGGCCTGAGAGTGCCTGTATTTTTTTTCTCAGAAGAGTATAAGCCCACCAGGAAAACGTCCAGCATGCTACTGGACCAGGAGTAGCCACAGTAAACCAGCCGCATGGCCATTTAATAGAGCTTCACATCAGATGTGTTCACTTCAGACTGGGCACAAACAGACAACATTCAGATCCACAGACGAAGACCACTATAACAAAAAAGTACAACTTCACCAAATAAACCCACACAAACGAAGAAATGATAAGACATTCCCATACCAGAACATTTGCACAGAGGCACACTCCAAACAACAGGCACAGCTCACAGCTGCTGGGGTTGGCCTCCAGCTGGAGCCGAGCTGGGCTGTGGGATCCCTTAGTCTCAGTGCTGTCTCTACACATGCAGCGTAGGGTCCTCTAGCGACTGACAACGTCTTAATGAGTGTTTCCTGAGTCTCAACTCAATTAGAAGCTCCCTGCCAGTCGCCGGCCGAAGAAAAATGTTCACATTCGTTTTGGGCTCAAGTTGGAGCAATGGGGAATTTCTCTGCAGGTGTCACCAAACTTGTGCTGATTGAGCTGCGGTTCTCAGACAGCCCCTTCAATGTCTGCTTCCCTTTAATTTGGCTAGAAACACACTGAAGAGCAGTAGAGTTTTACAACAACAAGTTTTACTCGCAGAGTGTTTTAGAAACTGATGGCTAATTGTTCCAGGAGGATGTAATTTAAAGAGCAATAAAATGTGGTATTCCAGAGCCACGTATTTTTAAAATACTGTATCACCAAAGTCTCCAGACACAGGCATACTCAATGATAATCGTTCATTGAAGTTGCAATGTTATTTTTCTTTCTGTAATGCAATTATTTAAGTTTGTAAAGCTTCATTATTTGTCTTGACGCACATACCGTACAGGCAATACAATTTCATCATGTTACAGTCCTGGATATAATGTGACTGTATCACGCAGCACTGCCTGAGCAAACACTAAAATAAAGCTAATTAAGTCAAGCTTACTAAATAATATGGCAGCCTTGTTTTAGATATCTGGGAGTGACATTTCACACGCCACGTTCTGCCTGGAAATGGGGTCGCATCAAAGCGCACATAACAACCAGACGGAGGACGAGACACAAAAGGCTGAGAAGACAGGGGGACGTGAAAGTGAGGAGAGAGAATTGTGCACTGTGACTTCTTGAGACAGCACATTAACTGTTTGAATAGGTTTGATATTATAATCAAATTGGCTGTGAGACGCTTTGTTCAGCTCCGGCCCTTCACCGGTGAAGACGCGCGCGGCCGAACCACGGGCTATTCTTACCGACCCATTCAAATGCGCAGAGAAACGATGAAAGACATATAAAAGACTAGAAAGGGAAAAAAGGAAAAAAAAAATCTGGAGTACCTTGTGAACCAAGCGAGTATATTTATACATGAGCCACATTATGCGGCTCACCTCTGTGCCTCCATCTGTTTTATCTCCTGTCTTTTTCACATGTATCAAAAGGAGGCCTCATTTTAAAATATCCTGAGATGTTCTTTTGTCCTTAACTTTGAAAAGAATGAGAGCCGTTTATTTTACATTTTCATGGCTGGAGAGAGAAAGTAGCAAAATAAACATAAAACTGAGTACATGTCAGTAGGAGGATAGAGCAACAAAATCAGCTTCACCGATAGATTTTATATAATAATAATAATAATGATAATAATAATAATAATAATAATAATAATAATAATAATAATAATAATAATAATAATAATAATAACATATACAGTACATTTCTTTCTTTGTTTGTGTGCCAATAAGTAGTAATGGGATTTATGGCTCTTTAATGGGAGCCGGATTTTTGGGAGCCGTTCGTTGCAAAGAGCCGTTCAAAAGACTGGCTCATTTTCATTTACATTTTTTATGACGCCAAACAGAAAACTCTTGTTTCTTGCAAAAAGTAGTTATATAATAATCCTGAAATGAGACTGGTTTACCTTCATTTGAGTCGGTCAGTGAAATTCTTTGAAATTAAATTATTTTTTTCACTAAAAATAAGAAAAAAACGAAACAAAAACATTACATCTAGGCATAAATAAGATTAAATGAAAACGCCCTTGAAAAAATAGAAAATAAGTATCCTAAAAATATATATATTTTAATTGAAAAGAAAAAATAATGCAAAATTTTGGTAAAATATTCTTAATTCAAGTCAATTTAACTCACCAAGATACTTTTTTGTGTGTTCGGGAGCTACCATTTGAAAAGTGTGCATATAACTAAAATATTGGGCCATAAGTAACGGAATTTGTTTACAATTACTGTGCCAAATATTTTTGGAGGCAAAAAGCTGCGATGATGCTTGTGATGATTCTTGATTTTGTTCAAGGCAAACCTGTGTAAAATTCCCGAAAGAAAAGGATCCGGCTCGAACCATTCACTTAAAAGAGCCGTTCAGCCAATTTGGTCATGAACATCACATCACTACCAATAAGTAGCTGGATTGGCCCATATTGGATGATAAGTACATTTCTCCATTGTGAGTTCAATAAAGGACTATCTTATTTTATTTTATATTATCTTAATTATTTGACTTTTCCCCCTGGCAATAAAAAACAAAGCATGGAAGACCACTGACAGGAAGGCATGAAAGTGCAACAGTATTCTGAGCCACAGCCCTGTCCAAAAGCATAATGTGTTTCGACATGACCAGCGCAGGTGATAAATCTGTCAAGACTTTCACCTGGGGCCAACTGTCTTGATCTCAGGGGACATCACCAGCTCACGGTCAGAGTAAACACAGTGATTGATCTGTCTGTATTTCATATGGACAGATTTGACTCTTCCTGGAACCGGTAGCACAGATACAAAGCCCCCGTGCACGTCCCAGGAGCAGATGTACACATCGTCTCACCTAACGCCGAGCTCTTTAGCGGGGGGCCATGGTAAAGAAGGCTCATTAGTTAGCTGTGAGCGGGATACAGATGGCTGCAATAGACCTCTCCATGGGGTGCAGCAGATATCAGGAGACTCACAGCAGGGTCTGGACCACCTATCAGCCGAGTCCATAACTGTAAAACTGGGACTAAAGTTTACTTTTTCACTATGATCGGGTGAAGGGTGGTGCTGTGAGCTTTTACTTTAAACTAAGTAGGTCCAAAACACAATATTTCATATATATATATATATATATATATATATATATATATATATATATATAAAGGTAAACTAGTTATTGGAGCCAGCAAGATACCCTGCAAGATTTGGTCAACAAAAGACAAGAGTGTCTATTGTTTGTATTGTAAGAAATCTTTGAGAAAACAAAAATCTTATATATATTAAAAAAAAAAAGGCTTTGGCAATTATACGAGGAGGCTGATAATGTGTCTTCCAATGAGACTTGAGCAAAGATTAAAAATATAACATCTCTGGACCAAAGAGAAGCTATATTTAGGAATATTGAGTTGAGCCACAATCTGAGTCACACTTTCTCCTTTCAATTATTGTTTTTTTGGTGCCAGACTCGGCTAACAAATTGTCTTTGGCTTTGGTTGTGTTGGTTGAGGCGTTGCCATTGTATCCTCGACACAGGCTCAAAATTGGTTTGTTTCTCAAAAAGTACTAGTTTTAGATTATAACACTAAGCAAATGGAACATAAATACCATGTCACATTGATTGACACAAGCCATTTACTCTGAACAAGCGCCATCAATGCAACCACTGAACACATTGTGAAGAGACCGTTCAGTCTTCATTGTGTTTCATTTGTTATTGACATGGTCATTTGGAGCCACAATTAGATAGTAACCATCTATTTAGGTCTGAGACATTGAAGCGCCACTTCACCTCATGGGTCAGCTGAGCCCTCTGCCTCTATGGATAAATGATCAAGACTTTGACAATCAGATTGGCCCTTTTGGGGGGAAATTCCAATAAGATGATGATAAATAACTAAATTTAATAGACATTTAATTTGCTTTTGTCAGTCACCAGGCCATGTATTGTTATATTTATGGATCATGGCAACATAAAACGTATCATAGTGTTTTAAATGTGCAAGTTCAAGTCAGGAGCTTTAGCCACTAACCTTTTAAATTCTTTGCTATTGACTGCAGAAAAGGTACATAAATCACGAGTCTGTGCGCTGTTGTGTGGCCAAAATGCCTCCTGTAAGGTTTTTTGACCGGACGTGGCTTTCTGTAGTTGTAGTCCCGGGGGCTGTAGTCGAGCTGTAGTCGAGCTGTAGTGTGGCAGTGCTAGGTCCAGTGTCTGTCCGCCACCCGCTCTCCTCTTTAGCGTTTTTTGACACGGCGAAACCAATAGTTTCCATACATCTGACGTAAAAGCTGCAGGAGCTGCACAATCTCAACTTCGGGGGTGTTGTCATCAGTTTCGACGTGAGTCCTGTTCGCTGCTATCTGCCGCTATCCTCTGCTATCCTTCGCTATCCGCCATGCCGAAGCTAGTTTACACTCTGCAGCGTGCTTTTCCACGGCACTTCTTGTGACGACCCAGCGCAAAGGATCATGGTCTATGTAGTTCACAATGCGTTGTTCCACGGGAGCCGGGTTATTTTTGTTGTTTTTTGACGGATATCTGTCCTTTTAAAACCGTAGCACGACCACGACGATATCGAGGCACTTTTACTACTGCGATATCACAATAGTGTCAATATCGTTACATCCCTACCCGCCTCACGGTTTAAGCTCTTCTCTCATGGTTTCAACATGTGGTTAATGATCAGTTGAAAGATAAATGTCCTTCCTCTGGCTCCTGACCCATAGTTTGAGACCTACTAATTTAAAACCAACGGAAACCTGCACCCACTGGTCATTTTCATTATACCACTGAGATTTAGCCTGATGGCAATTAGTTTTAAACCGTGTAAAATCAGAGAACTAAGGTTAGTGCAGTTATCGACAGCCATAAGAGCCACTGGAATAAACTCCCCTCTGAGACAAACACAGCCACTTTGCCCATTTCTATCAGCGAAACTACTGTCCACATCTCACTGCCCTCTGCAAAGCGAAGCTTACATCAGGCCCATGTTCACATTTATTTTAGCACACCACAGTGAAAACATGAGGCAAGCACCGACAGCCGAGAGTGGAGATGAGTGGAGGTGCACGCATGTCTCAGGGATGACGGGGGGGGGGCTGTCAGCGCTGACCTGAAGTGGAAGCGAAGGAGAGGTTAGTCTACTGTGCTGTGTGTGGTAAAGTTTAGGCGGAGAGTGAGCGGGCAGACACACTCGTTGGCTTGACGGAGGCCCTAGCAACTTGCACAGTCTGCGTACAGGACCATCCAACTCTGTTAATTACAGTAGGAAAATGGGCCTCGGAGACTGCTCTCCAGGGCATCGCTACAAAGGCCATTGCACTCCTTTCATCAGTCCGTGAAGCGTGGCTCGCATTCATATAGCCTTTCTATTGGCACGGAGATAAACTGATAACAGTGTTTAGATATTCACTTGTCGTCCAAGCGAGAGAGTAATGTAAAAACTCAAATGTTTATGGAAGCACTTTACCTAATTAAAACATTGCAGTGTTAATTTAAGTTGTGATGTACAAGTGAGACCCCAGCAATCAAGAAATTATGCAAAGAAGTTAAATTTAACAAAATAATGTTACAATTGAGTAGATGAAAACATGATTTCAATGTCAGAGTTTGACATTAGATAATTACTTGAAAGAAATTAAATGGAGTTAATATCGATTAACTGAGGTTCAGGAGCGGACCAGGTCTCAACCTCCTTTTCCTCAAGCCACTCCCTCAGACACCTCGCTGAGACACCTCTAATCACCCCCTTTATAACCAGCGAAGCTCTTTCGGAGACAGAGACCCCATCCAAAGTCTCATCTACCCGCCATCACGTCTACAGAATTCTGTCAATTCAATAAATTCCTCAAATGCATTATTGTGGCGTGGTCCTTTCTAGTGAAATACTAATGTCAAGATGGCCTTGATGAAGACAGGCAAGTGTCAAAATGCGCTGCTTTAAATATTTCCTGAAATCCTGACTGCCTCATTTCCTGGATGAGCACCTGTTAACGTGCTCTTGTTACTCTCTGGACACCGAGAAGCGCTCACCCTCATGTCGCATTAGACTACTGTGAAGGCCTTGTTGCTTTGGCCAGACATACTAAGCAATCAGAGAGTCATAGAAAAAGAGGACAATGCGCTTTCCAGACAAAACAAGCCTGCCTCTGCCTCACATTGGTGAGTTATTGCCTTTGCTGGGGTGTGTGTAAGAACTTTGCGCATTCAAATGTTGAAATTGAATCTTGTGTTTGCAGGAATTCCATTATTATCTCATTTAGCCTCAGACAGAAAAGAACAACAATGGCTTCTATGTGTGAGATTAATGTGGAACTGCGCCAGGATCCAAATTACTATAATGCATTTTCATGGATTTGAAAAAAGTAAATGCTTTAAAATTCTTAAACGAGCCTGAAGACCAAATACCACGTTCATCAGAGTACAAAAGACCAACAATGCCCATTCTAGTTCCAAGTCCTAGATACATCTAATAGAATAGAATAAAACTTTTAAGAAGTCACATATTTCAACAATTATCTGTGAAGTCAGTGCCAAGTTCTGATCAGTCGTCTTTCTCAGCTGACTGAATAGAAATCAAGTCTCATCAATGATTACAACTATCCTTCTCTCTCTGTCTCTCTGTGTCTCTCTTTCTCTCTCTGTCTCTCTCTCTCTCTCTCTCTCTTTCTCTCTCTGTCTCTCTCTTATCAATTCCCATTCCTGCAGAAAGTGTTGGTTGCACATTTAGATCGCTTCCTCTCCCCTGTGATTCCATGCCTGTTTAAGTGAGTATGCTTGTGACGCAGTCATTAGGAGTCTGGTGGCCAAAAGCTCAATTAATGAAATGCATGTAAACACGAGTTTCCTGGAAATGCCACACCTCATTTCTCGGTGCATGGGCTCTCACAGCAGCAGGTGTCTCTGTCTCATGTAGGCTCTTATTTTATAAAGTGCTGTCAGTCTGCCTCTTTTGTATACAGACCAAACGTATTAGAAATTATATAAATGTCATAAAATCAATATTTCCTTATCTATTACAGTGAGTGGCACCACATGCTGTAAAATGTAAAGAAAAGTTTCAATGTAAATTATTATGTAATTATGTGGAAATATATCGCAACTTTTGGAAAAATGGCCCATGAAAACAGGGATTTTAGGAACGCTCACAAAAATAGTCTCCTGCTGGGACTGTCTTCTTCAAGTGTTAGGGTGCACACACACCTCTTCATCACACCTCCATTTCCACACAGTTCATAATAGCTCCTGGTGAATTGTGAGACAACTGCTTTCAGTAAGAAAGTTTGGACAGGAGAAGCAAACTGTAGAAGTAAAATGATTTTCAACAGTTTAATGAGATTATTGTATCATCATCATCATCATCATCATCATCATCGTCATCGTCATCGTCGTCATCGTCGTCATCATCATCAATACTGTGTCACTATCATTATGTTGTTGTTATAAAGGTGTGGTTGGCTGGCGTGGAGTCATCATGATGGCCTTAGACTCAACTTCTCATCATCTGTGTACAGAACACAACAACAAGGGCACTATCATGCTATTGAGAAGTTCATACTAATTTGGAGTTTATAATGCCCTTCCATTTCAATAATTTGTTTTTGTATATTTTCTTGTCATACTTTATTCTTGGCCTTAAATACCACCACTTGTAGAGTTTTGAGAAGCTACTAACTCTGTATACTAAATATTTTGACTTAAGGAATAATGTAGTGGTATGATACAAATATCTAGCTTTATGTATGTAGCGTATTGCTCTCTTTTGAACGACAGCAAATTAGTTTTATAATTATTTCCCCAAACTTATATGCAGTATGTGGGATACACTGTAAAAAGTTTGAAATTAAAAAAATGGCGTAAGCGGTTCCATCAGCCATTTTGTGTTCAGCCAACAACCTTAATTTAATGTCTTGTTACTAGTAGTAACAAGACATTAAATTAAATGGTAAATGGAAGCAACACTTTTTACAGTGTAGGGCAGTGTTTCTCAAACTTTTTCAGACCAAGGCCCACTTTCTGCTCCAAATTTTTTCCGAGGACCACCTAACACAGTAACTCGCCCTAACACAGGGCAGGGCCACAAATACTTCAATATAGGGATAGAAATTAAATGATATTATGATCCTTATAATGATTATGTATTAATACATTTAGGTCTACATAAAATTAACCTGATTCCAAATGCAGAGCCTGACAATGTGATCAATACAAATGCATGTATTCATAGCTGCTAATAATATTAACAATGGATTTTTTTTTTAAGAGCAAATGCTGTAGCTTAGAACATAAAAGTGTATTATTTTCATTTTACACTGGACTTTAAACTGCAGCTGTCAATGCAATATTGCAAAGTAGTTTATGACATTTACATAAGGCGAATCATTGCAGTATGTTGCCAAATATCTCCTCACAGCAGCAGTTTTTCATATTTTAGTCAGTTTGGTAACGCTCAGGGGAGGGGCTTAATAGTATCAAAAGTGTAGGCTACTTTCTGAAGGAGTGATCTCATGATCTGTGTCCAACTACATGTGCACGGCGCGCAGTGTCCAAGCGACGGACTGTGGCCCATCTGGTGCCTCTGTAGCATCAGAGCGAGCAGTCCGTGGCTGAATGTGCGCTAAGTCCGGTGCTGTTGTAGTTGGTAGCGGTCAACGCGAGATGTCCGCGGGACTCAGGAGAATCAGGCCGGGGGCAGACAGGTGTGTGCTGTGAGGCACCGGCCACAGTCCACACATTCTGTATTGTGCATCGCAGTAGCTGCGTTTCCCAAAAAGGATTAAAGGCTTGTTTATACTCCCCCATTCTCCGCATGTGTCTGCGTTCAACGCACCTGGCAGCCAATCAGAGAGCTTCCAGGAGCAGCGGATACGCACCTGTGTCGCGAACGTGCACCTCCTCCAAAATGTGACTCCGCGTGTGACTGTAGATTTATATTTTACTATTGTATTCTGTTGTAAGGCCTTTTACAAGTTGATTCATGTGGCAGGATGCCTCAAGGGTTGATTACCTCCTGTTGTGTAAACAGGGGTTGTTGCCTTAAACCATTTGTGCTTTGTTCTGATGGGTTTTGATGTTTGATGCCTTTTATTTGTTTATGGCGGTGTCGCAAAGAAGCCTGCGAGCCAACTGTCCTGGGGGAGGTTCCTGACCTTTGGTTGAGTGACCTTGCAAGGAGTGTATAAACTCTGTGTTGCAGAGTTGTTCTTCAGTCTTACTTTGCAGCACTGGCCATGCTCGCAGTAACGCTCACTAGACAAATGAACCTCGTTGTTCCATGTTTCTGTTCCATTTCTACTGCTGAATAAATCAACAATGACAACCTGTACAATATTGTTATAATATTGATTTTTACCGTTACACACGTCAAACGCAGGTTGAGCCATGCGTTCCACCAGTAAACAGACAAACACCTTCAATCTCCCACTTCCAAGTGATTTTCCATCAATATATTGCTTTCCTGTTTCAGTGCTTTTGTGTTGTGACTTTCTATGTTAAAAATATAAATAAATATAAAATACGTTGCAACGTGAACGCAGGGGAGAAATGCGGAAGTTCAAACGACTGGGGTTGGCGTCTTGAGAGCAGCAAGACGGTGGGCGTGGCCGGACACAGGAGTATAATCTGGCCTTGATTCTATCATGTGCCGTGTGTAATTTTACGCGCGTTACAGAATACGAAGGATGTGTGTTCCAGGAGGGTCAGTGATAGAAGGACAGACAGATATTGTGCTGCTTTTAGGATGTTTCCGCCGTCATTTATTTAAATAAAGCCGTCTCCAACCAAAGCCTAAAAAGGGGACTTCTGACTGCAGGAGAGCACCACGGAGCCACCGCTCAGAATGATGCGCTGAACTAGTATTTTTAGAGCAAAACTGGCTATATTTTATTGAAATTAAGTGTGACAGAAATTAAGTGTGACAGTCTAAAAATCTGTGAATGGCATCAAGTGAAAATTGGAGGAACATTGGCACTAAAAGAAATTTTATTTGGGAATTTACTTGCGGACCACCAGTTTGAGAGGCACTGGTGTAGGGCAACACCAGTGAACACTAAAGTATATAGTAATTACAAGAATTGCTCAAATAGCATTTAACATAAAAAATATAAAAAACAGTTTGAATAATATTCCAGCATTTTAAGGTCCTGTAAAAAACACAGCAGCAGCAGATACAGTATAACCAGTAATATTTCAGCCCTATTGACATAAAAAAGACCTTTCCAGTTTTGTATTGTATTATTTTGAAGGCCTGACCCCAAGCACCAGAAGGACATGGCTGCTTATGCAACTAAAGGATGTACTTTAAAGTTGGCCATACACGATTTTGGCCATGATTTTGAATAGACAAAATCATGTTGAATAGACCACACTACACTTGAATAGACACTGCACAAGTTTGAAGGTTAGTTTATTTAAAAGGACAATGTGCAGTTACATTAAAAAGATGGCTGCACCAGATGTAGCACCATGCTACTTCCCATCCGTAGTCCCCAACAGTTAACAGAAAGAAAAGATGAAAAACAACCAATAACGAGGTAAACCCCGTCCTGTGGGATTGATATTCAGCCTGTTGCAACAGTTCATTGGTCACTGACAAAGCTTCTTGAGGTGAAAGGCGGCGCTAAAACAATCCAGTAGAATTGACGAGGTCTGAAGGGACATTTTGATGCAGGAAGCAAATGCTCATTAGCATAGAATTATCAAGAAAAAATTATAAATAAAGACTAACTTGCACTCTCACTCTTGCTTTCCCTTCACATGATGACCTTCTCCAATACATGGTTGTAACGGAATGAATTTGTGATTTTACATAATTGAACCCATCTTGCAGGAGGCACTAGGGTGGTTCCCGTTGAAAAGAGTGGAATAAATGTTAAATCAGAAGACTGCCCTTTAACATATTGCACTGTATGAATGGTAGTCAGAATACAAATGAGTTGAGGAAATATAGAACAATCAGTTTGGGAGTGACAGCCTCTTCCCTTCTTTCTCATTGCTTCTTCCAATTCTGTGTTTTGACCTTAATTGTTTCAGTGTGTAATTTTTGGATTCAATCTGGAGTTGGTAACATGGATGTTTCTCATGTGTTTTCATGAGCATGCACGGCTCTGACCTAAGAAACAATTGATGATAAGGAGAGGTAGAAGAATGATGGACCAGAAATATTCACACTGATAAAGAAATGATAAGCTGTGCACATCTTGGAAATAAATGGAAGTTTGAATCAATCATATTCACGGTCAAGATTAAATTTCCTGCATTTTCATAACAGGGTTTATGACTAACTCAGCCCACAAAACCATACCCCCTCCTGCCAAACCCGCAATAAGGACATAAGACAAGCTATTGTGGCCTGGGTTCAGTCAGTCTGTCGTTTCCTCCCAGCTCAGATGTATGCCTACAGTAAATAGCGCTTTAGAAATATGGTCTCGACAAGAACAAGTGTCAGGCTTGCATGTATCCACTCGTGCTCTGCAAAACAAAATGAATAGTTCAAATGATTCAGCTGGAGAGAAAACTCCACAAAACAGGCAGCAATTCAACACGCATTCAAGTGAAACAAGTCCCAATCTCCCACACGGCATCCGCTCAAAGGACTGTCAGCGAGATCTGCTCCTTTCTCTCGGTCTCACTTGCTCTGATTTTATTGCTCTACCCAGTACACAGAACGTTACAGTCTAAAAATGTCCTGCTATATTTTACGTGAGGCATTTTTCACCCATTACTCTTTAACCGTGGGAATGTTGTGCATCTTTGGACGCCAGAATATGAAAGCCGATACACAAATGCTGTGTATTGAGATGTTGGGAAACTTATATTTGACCTTTTACCCAGTGGCCGTGTGGGTGCAGCATGGCACCTTTGCTTTCCGTCACAGCGGCCTTTCTCTAGAGCCAACTGTTTTGAGGCTTTCTTAATAGAAACTTACCAGAAACCCTAAAAACAATTGATCCCAGAGCGTCATAAAGGCCGCTGTGATGGAAAGTAAAGGCTTCATGCTGCACCCATACAGCCGCTGTATCAGTTTGCTTAACATTGCTTAATATCATTTAGGTGGCTCTTTAAGCTGAATTCCTTTTTTATTTCCTTCCAATGTAACTCAATCTGAACGCAATAGAATTCCGACCAAAAAAAATGAACAATTTTGTCTTAAAGTAAAAAACATATTTATATTTTTAATTGTTTCGTTTTGCAAATTACTAATCTATTGAATGATTGGTTTTCAGCTCCATGGAATGCAAGTCCCTGATGCTGTGTGCGATTCCCACTGAGTGTGAGGTGCATCATGAAGAAAAACCATCAGAATCACCAGACGACGACCAACACCAAGGATCCAGTCAGGTTTCCTCGCATTCTGCCACTGCGTCTCCTCAAGGGACTTTAGCCAAAGCTGTGGACCCACTCACTCAGGCTGAAAGTTCTACAAGCTCAGTAGAACGACCTTTAAGCCAGTCGAGCCCGGACATTGACCAACCAGGTCTGAAGGGACATTTTGATGCAGGAATTAGTGATGTAAACAGTCTCTCTGAAGGAGAACTGCCTCGTGATGCTGCAGGACAGGACATAGAACTTCAACTTAAAACTTCTGAAGGGGAAGTTCCAGCTATTGTATTTGGTGATGAAGTCCCAGATACATACAAGACCCAGGAACATAGCTACAGAGAAATGACTGTCCCTCTGCCTCCTGTTAGTCAGATCTGTGAGGGGTTAGTAACGGTGGAACTTGGGGATATTGTTAAATCTCCATTTGTTTCGTCACTCTTTGTCAAAGATTGTATCGCAGTCAGTTTAACAGACAAAGAAGTTGATGGGGGTTCAGATCTTTGGGCCAGGATCTTTGGGCCAATATAGTTTGTCAGAGCCCATCTTTAGATAAGGGCTCAGTTCGAGTGGACCAAGTGTGAACGCACCTGAGAACAGATGCATGTTGCATCATAAAGCATGCACCTGTTTGAGGCGAGACGTTGTTCTCTGTTTGGATTTGCAGCTTGGACAGGGAGGGTCGCAGCAGCAATTTCTTTGGACATTCAAAAGGATAATTCATGCATAAGGCATGCATTTTTACTCTGCAGTTACTGAAGAATATTTAAGAAAATGAGGTAAAGATGTAATGGTCCGAATGTCCACACTATTCCTTATATAGGGCTCTCGAAATTTCCCACAATGCATCTATGTATCTATGCATTAATGTAAAATATTTTCTTTATTCATGTAAACTTGTCTTGTCTCTTATCGCGGCTTCAGTCTGAAGTTGTTGCTAAAGTCTTTGTTGTCCTCGTCTGGGACCCAGGAGGACAGAAGCATCTCTAAAGGAGTGTTCACACTTGGTCCTGGGATATTCTGCTTCTTTAGTGCAGATGGTTTAGTGCACGAGGGCTCACTTCAAATGGACCAAGTGTGAACGCACCTCAGAACACAGGACAGAGTCGCGCGACATTACAACTGTTTGTAATATTTTGTTTGATCATTGTTTGATGTTTGATATTGATCTGTGTATTTTATTTTGGTACTTGTGTACCCTTTGAGATGACTCCTGTTGTGATATTGGACTTTTATCACAATTTTGTGAATTAGAGCAAGGGGTAGGGCTGGGCCATATCATATTCCATCCATCCATCCATCCATTTTCTTCCGCTTTATCCGGGGTCGGGTCGCGGAGGCAACAGTCCGAGCAGAGATGCCCAGACTTCCCGATCCGCGCACACCTCATCCAGCTCTTCCTGGGGGATCCCAAGGCGTTCCCAGGCCAGCTGAAAGACCTTGTCTTTCCAACGTGTCCTGGGTCTTCCCCGGGGCCTCCTCCCAGTGGGACGTGCCTGGAACACCTCTCGAGGGAGGCGACCAGGTGGCATCCGAAACAGATGCCCGAGCCACCTCAGCTGGCTCCTTTCGACGTGGAGGAGTAGCGGCTCTGTTCTGAGCTCCTCCCGGGTGACTGAGCTCCTCACCCTATCTCTAAGGGTGCCT
>OMNZ01070349.1:0-18085 GCA_900303255.1 Lesueurigobius sanzi | reverse complement strand
TGGTCAGAGAAAATGATGATGGCATATTATCTTTTATAATTCTGTCTTGCCCTATTTTTTGTTAAAATTGTTAACAAAAAGGGGTGAGAGCGTGGTAGGGGTGAAAGCATGTTATGGGTGAGAGCATGGCAGGGGCGACAGCATGGTAGGGGTGAGAGCGTGGCAGGGGCGAGAGCGTGGCAGGGGTGAGAGCGTGGCGGGGGTGAGAGCGCGGCAGGGGCGAGAATGGCACAACAGTCTTTTTGACAATTGTCTGTTTACTGTGTACAGAAGGATGGAACTATTTTTTTTCCACTACTACAAAAAATCGTTCTTACTTTAGTAAACATTGCATAATTATTCTATTTATCACTTTATATCTATTAGTCACTTGCAAATTACGCATTTTTAAGCTTTCCCTGCTGTTGTAGCTATTACTAAGCTACTACTTCAACAGCTGATCGTGTGGCAACTATTGACAGACCTTGACCACTGCTGCAAATTATACAAGACTTTAATCTGTTACTGCTATTGCGCTGCTTATTATGACACATTTGTCTTTGATTGCACTTTTCCACACGCTCAGTTGCTTTACAATTTCTCACCTTATTCTTTCACTCCCCGCTCTCAGAGAGGTGGTAAGCTACAAATGTATCCACAGCTCCCCTAGGATAGACTGACCATAAGTATAATGTCTTCCTACCAGTAAGAGCCAAGACCGTTGCTCTAACCGCTGAGCAAATACGACTGGCATAATCTTGAACAGGATTTTTATTGCAATTAATTACTACTTTGATTGCACTGCATTGAGGAATGAGCATATAGATAATATTTCACTGTCAGATAGTGCAGTTAAAAATGATTACTCTCCTCTAGCCGTGAACCACCCATTGACCCATACCTTATACTCACTGCTAACACATGACTTTGCCCTAGCATTCCCCAGAGGAGCAAGAAGGGGATCTGTTTGGTCTCTATCGCCGAAGGTTGTGTCCCTGTCCTGCTGTCCTCTAGACATCTGCCCTGCCCCAAAGCCTGCTGGGAAACCACAGGCCGCGCCAACCACAGACCGGCAACAGCAGCACCACTTCAAATAGCATCCCTCCTTCACTAGCTCATGTCCGCCCGGCCCTTTACTTCAGCAACACTTGGGTTCAATTAACACGTGGCCTGACCTCCTCGCCCTGCTGCGTCCCACTGGTGGATAGAGCCAGCCAGGATTGTGCTTTCGGCTGCTCGGGCTCTGAAGATTTCCTATTAGTGAGAGAGAATGAAAATACACTCAGCAGTCCACAATGGCTCCATTCCAGGAAGTGCCACGTACAATAAAGCTCAGCCTGGGCGCGCTATGATGGACTCTGAGGAAGCCTCGTAGGAATGTTGTAATTGAGAGAGCGTAGTGTTGTAGTGGAAGGCCTAACCATTGCTGAGTGCGTGTGTTTTTTTCTTTCTGTAGTGCATGGTTTGATTTGAAAAATGAATTGAGAGAAAGTTCCAAAACATGACCCTGCAAACCTCTACTTCTTCTGCAGAAGAGTTTTTGACTTATTCCTATTTCTCTTTCATGGGTAGCTTGAAGAAACAACAAGCAAGTGTTGGCAGAAAAATAAACTAATGCACATTAGACATGTTTTGATCAAATTCATGCTCTAAACAATTAGATATATTTTGGTAAGTGATACATTTAGCTTACTACTTCTCTTATGAAGTTGAACATATTGTGCAAAATGTTCTTTTTGTAGCTGTTCACCTGATGGTATAACGTTTCCTCACGAAAGACATACCTACAGTATATCACTTAATTCGCACAGGTCTGAGTCATTCTGATTACTTCTTCAACTGTTGACGGCAGGAAAGCAAGCTTTCATTTTCAGCTACAACATGTTGTCAAACCAATGGTGCCATGGTCAATACACTTTGAGCGCAGAGCATGTTCAACAATAGATTATTTGGGCTTTCCAAATGGGGAGGACAGTTTTGTGTTACAATAAATCTCAGGAAATGCAGTGCTTCAGCAGCAGACTGCTCAAAGTGAAGCCAAAAAACTATTCCTGTTATGTTTACAGGGTTTTCGCGTGGCATTTACAAGTATTAAAAGTCATTAAATGAATTGTGCCAAAAATAAGGCCTTAAATGTCATTAATCCAATTCAAACTGGCATTAAATCAAAAGTTCTTGGAAAATAATGAAATTGTTCAACTAATATTACAGTAGAAACATACAAAAATTAGGGTCTAGACTGCCGTTTTGTTAGAAATCATACAGTATTTCTCGTCAAAAGTAATCCATTGTATCACATTTTCTGTTGAATATGGAAATGAATATTAAATACACACCGATTTGTGGCGTTTGTGGCATTAAAATGTCATTAAAAGCATTAAATTACAGACATTCTACCTGTATAAACCCTGTGTTTATGACACAGGAACAATTTGATAATATCATTTTAAAATCCAAAAAGTTGCTGCAGCATGATACTCCTTTAACTCTCCTTTAACATTATTTGGTCTTGCTGCAGTCTCTACCGCCTCCTCTTCACTACAAACCTGCTGAGGCGCATGTGGGTTGTCAAAAGCCGCTCCATAATCTCCAAATATACTGCGGACTCCCTTTGACCGGCTCTGCGCTGACTGCTGATTTAGTGAAATGCATATTTAATGTCTTGTGTTGGAGGAGTTAGCCATCCGTCTTCTGGTTCGGTGGCTCAGCTGGTCCTGCTTAGTGATTCTGCTAATCCCCTACCTGCTGAGTTGACCTTTTTAGAAACCAAACGGTACTTCACTCAGGCGGAGGGGAAAGAATATTGCACTGCTCTTTTCATTTTGACAAACCTCTTACAAACACTTGCACGCATTACACACTGGCCGTGTCTGTGTCCAAACAGTTTAAAAAAATAAGATGAAGATTGCAGCACTTCGATTGCTATTTCTATAATCACTGTGACTGTTTCAAAAGGCCATTTTATACAGAGCTTTGGGATTAAATTTAAAACAATATCCCTTCTAGGAACAGATCCATCAATACTACTTTAAACCCCTAATTCAAGTAAAAGTGGGTGTATTTTTGGCGTATAACTATTGCTGTGGCAGAGTTGTTGCAGCAGCCATGGTAAGAACAACGTCAATCCACATTGAGAAAGCTTGATCTGGTCGGATCTCGGGAGCAAGCGGAGTTGGACCAGGTTGGCAGGCCGTATGGGAATACCAGGTACTGTAAACTTGGATTTTGCGCTGACTGGCAGTGCAGCTATGTCTCCATTCTCTGACTTTCTCACACCAGCCAAAGATATACTACATTTCACTCAAAATTGTCTACAGTGAAGGAATGTCTGAGATAATACTGGCTGTCTTCAGGTTTCGGCCGTTTATCTTTTATTCTTGTCTTAAAGCTTACACAGTTTAAACTGAGATTGGTGAATCTTTTAAAACGCCTCACATGATTCAACAAAATAGACTATGTTTTGGGTTTTTCCTATTCAGTCCAGTAGATGTATTAGTGTAGCCCTTTCTTTGTGCTAAACAACTTTTAATAGCTGTGTTTTTTAACGGGGTACAAGACAAATTTAGTAGGATAATGTGTTACTGGTGCTGACAGAACAGTGTCTCTTTAAAGCTTTTTAAGTATCAGTGGGAAAACTGTGTGGCTCTGCATCTTTACTCAGTGAGTCAGCAGTGTGTAAACTGTTAACAGCAATATTCTGTCTGATATAAGGAGAAAGAGGATATGCTGCATAGGTGATTTCTCATAAATGGCTTTATTGTTCTATCGTGCTTATGTGTGGTCATTGAGTTGTTTCTACCATACAAGAAAATGCTACTTTCGCACAATTGAGCACATTGGATGAGATGCAAAGTCCTGTAAATACGTTCCTAAGCTTAAACACGAGTAACCAGGAGTTAATGGTGTTGTGTTTCAAATAGGGGCAGGCTTGTGAAGGCAGATGATTTGCTGATAAAATGTTATAGCTCTCTCATTTTGAATTTGCTTCCCATTCGTTTTGTCAGGTACAACTAGGATCTTGCTTTGCCTGCTAATGACTCTCTAAAACTGATTGCTAGTGATTGCTTATAATTGAGTATAAATAACAACTGATTCTCAGAGATTAAAAATATCGACTACTGCTACACTCCAGCACTGTATCTCAGTCTGTAGTGCAGGAGAAAACAGAGGTAGCCAGATGTTGGGGGCAGTGTTCAGCTGTATATCATGGAGATGGGTGGTGAGGAGGATGGGGCAGTGGGAGCACAGTTGTCCCCGGGGAGTGCTCCTGTGGCGGCTGTGATCTTGTCTGTGCCTGGATAATAAAACCTTTACAACATTACAGAGTGACTCACCGCGGCCTGACTCCTAAAGCCCTCTGGTTTGTCTGGGTCTGAGCTGCCACAGCTGCCACTCACACAGATGACCATTGACCCACTGGCCCGGCCACTGCGCCAGAGATCGTTTTGCCAGATTACTGGACTTTTGCCAGTCTAGGTTAAGTAATGCTTTCCACATTCTGGCTTTCAGTGAGATTCAATATCATGTTGCACATACTTGTGCATAGGGATGCCATGATTAAATGTTTGAGTCACAAATCGTGATTATTGTGAGAAGATTATTGAATGTCCATGTCAAAGAAACAAGATATACAGTATTTATACATTTTAATATATATTTATATATGTGCTTTTTCACTGTAGTTTCTGTCATTTCTTGAAGAAGAGTGGTGCACACTATGTTAATAGTAATTAGGTTAATTACTATGTTAAGCAGTTAAATAATGAGAGATAAATGTTTAATTGCTTAAATGAATATGTACATTAATGGATAGCCACTTGTTCACCCTACTTGCCTTGGGTTTTTACAGCTATGACTTATCTATTATACATGGCTCTCAGCATGCAGTCATTTGGACATTGTGTTGTTGTTTTTTTCACCATTAGAACGTTTTTTATCCTGCAGCCCAGACTGGCACACCAGAAAACACATGAAAATGAGAAGTTGTTAATGTAAATGGTTTTGATGTTTCTACTTGTTGAGTTTTGAGCCTTGAAATATTAATAAGGCCAGCACACGGAATCAGAGCTGTGTTTGAGGAGTGTGTTCATTATGCAGCAAGAGCGCATGTAATATTCATGATGGTGAGGGATGAATTTGTAACACACTCAGTCTTTGGCATTTGACAAGATAACGCAGTAATTTGATGAGTATAAATGATGTAAAAGGCTTGATATCACCGTAAACATCAGTGAAGTCAGTGGCTTTTATAAGAGGATTTGTCAGGGAGCCTTAAGGACTATACTGTATTGCTCAGATAGCATCTAATCATGTTGAACCTCCGTTTGGCTGATCACTATCTTATCTGCCCCAGTCCTAGTGCTGCTGCGGTCTGCACACACGGAACAGGCTGTCTCCGATGGCCTAACTACTTCATTAGATTATTGCTTCGGTGCAATCTAGCAATGTTAGTACAATTGATTGATTGGCTCATTTTTACCTATTCGTGACTTCTATTTCTATAACATCTGCTGATACAATTTTGACAGCTTTGACTGCATAAGTATTTCATTTATTGTCATTTCATGTATTGTTAGTACAATTACCTTTACATTAACAGTTAAATGTACTGCTACTAGGAACGAATGAATGAAGTTTTATTATTGTACTGTATGCCCAGCCCTTTCATGGGCTTAAGACACCAATAAAAACAAGCAGACAGAGGCACAAAATTCAATATTTAACTTATTTAAATAAACAGGACTGCCGTTGCTTCCAGGCTCCACCAAAAAAAGTAGCCAATTTAAACACATTTCAGGTTTTTCGACAGATAATCCACCAAACAACACGTCGACGAAGATTGTCGTACGAAGGACAATACAAAACAAAATGAGTTTCATTTTCCACCTCTCCTAAATCACAAAGTTTACAAAGCCTGTCTTCTTCTGGAGTTTGAGTAAACCTTCCAGTTTCTAAGGCCAGGGGGGGATTCCAGTACGCAGTTGAGCAATCAGAGATCTTTGGTTTCTTGTCAGATTTGCCTTTACATAAAGTTCTGCTTCAAATACATACTTCAATTGTACATAATGTCCCTAACTTTGGTTTCGCCATAATCCCATTCAACCATCCCTCTTCAAAGCTTAACATTCATTTTATTCTAATTTTGTTGACATTACAGGGCAAGTTATTATGAAATACTTACTGGAGTATGTACTACTACTAGGAGCTATTTGTTCATCTTCTTCAACTGTGACTGCAACTAACTTCCTCCATTGATTAAAAAGCTCTAGCCTACCAACAGTGGATCAGTGGTTTCATACAAAAAAACAAAAATGCATAATATGTAATAAAGTACACCATAAGCTATTCGTAACCTGGCATTCGTCTGTTGATTCAAAAGTTTGGCCATTTGAATCCGACTCTGACCAGTGCATGCTCTTGTTGTGTCCGTGGCCCTATGAATGTGTCATGTTTGGTGGTGGAGGGGACGACAGCCACATTTGTAGCCACACTTGGGTCAGTCAGCTGTGGCTACGTTTCTCCGCTCGCGATCACCGAGTGTGAAGAGTGAATGACTATGTCTCTTGTGGAGGGCTTTGCGACCTTGTGTGTAAAAGGCACTTTGCAAATAGTGCCTTTTCCTTTGCCTTCTTCACTTCAAAATGTAGTCCTTGGAAAAAATGTATTCTTACTTCCGAGATTTATTTTAAGCTTATTACTCATTTCTATTTTAGTAACTGCCTGTTGGATTGAACCACATATTAAAAAGAAGAAGAAACACAAGTTATAATATTCCCAAGATTGTCTGTGCAATGAAAACCATTCGGTCATCACGATAATCCTGCTCTAGCCCCAGACTCCATGTTCAGAGCTCAATGAAAAGCCTTGGATTCCTGTCTGCTGCTGGTGATACTCTTTGAGATTGCTTCCTCCTTGCGCTCTATATTTAACGGCAGAGCATTAAATTTTCAGGACAGGCCTTGATTGCTTACATTGTGCGGGGCTCTCATCTCCTTTGCAAAGATGCCTCTCCCGAGATAACGTGTCCCTCGGTGTGAATACACGATGATACCACAGCGGCTGGTGGAAATGAGGAAGGAAGAGTGTCAGATGAGGATGTGGGCAGGTTCATGTTAAAAAAAACAAAACAGAAGTGTGTTCAGTTCATGAAATTATATTTGATACGGTTCATTTAGTTGTGATTAACAGTGATTTAACAGTTTGACCATGCAGCAAAATCTAGAAATTATGGATTGGAGCAAAGGAGAAGCAAACAAAGTAAACACACAAGACTATTCCAGGTATATGCTTTTAATATGGGGATACGTTTATAACATGATTAAACACAAAACACAAAAAAAAAGTCTGACTGAACTATTTGTTCACTGAAAAGTACAAAAACTAAAATGACAGTTGCAGTGTGGCTTTGACCATAGTTTTCAGCTTGTTAGGCTTACAGTATTTAATGATTAAACAATAATCATTTTGGGTGCAATACTGTACTTTAATTAATCATAGCAAAATTATTTTTTATTTGGCTTTTCATCCTTGAGTGACGGTGGGTCCTGACGCTGTGCCAGTTGAGAACCAATGCTTTAAATACATTTCTGTCAAATGTGCAGCTAAAGTTGTTCGTTGTGGGAGGAAGCCAACTCTGCAACAGTTGCATTTGGTTGGCTGGAAAATAAAAAACCTCAACCTCCACACTCAGAGACAGAGGTGTTAACCACTCTGTCACTACAACTTATATTTGTATAAACAACTTGCACACAAGTTACTCTCAAGTGTCTAGAGCAGCAATTAGAATTATTAGAAATAAACAATCTCAAAGTCTGTCTTTAAAGATTATTTACTCAATTGTCTTGTTTAGTACTTGTACCCTGAAAAACCAAAGTTAAAAATGTGATAGGAAAGTTAGGAATGAATTTGGACCACAGCTAACAGTTTAAATTGTCATCTGCTTGTTTTGTTTGTAAATATAAATATAACAGTGTCTTTGAAAAGTTGCTAAGCTGCTTCTTCTCTCTAGAAAGCCCATACACACCAAAGATGTGACTTACAAACTGCAGACGGCCCTCCGCTGTTCCAGCAGCATGTGGCTTCTCTTGTTTTTTAGCTCGCTGTGTTCAGGTCTGAAACACAACACTCCAGTCTTTAGAACAAATGATCTCCTCAGTCAGAGTCTATAACCCCCTGTTAGCCACTTCCTCCGTTTTATTGTAGTGATTTTCCTGACATCCTGGTCCCTGGCTCTACTCGGCTTGTCCCTGTGCAGCCGGTCCGCGATGATTGTACCATATGATGTGACAGATTGGATTACTCTGAAGTGAACGGGCAACATTTTCCTGGTTAGAGTTGTATTCCCACCAACCTATGGCATAAATCTATCTGTGAGGGTTTCTAATGTGTTTCTGGCAGCCAAATGTAAATGGTGTGGTCACGCGTCTAGTTAAACACTAAGCTACTGCATATCACTGAAACGTCCAGAGAACAAAAGAGTAAAATTAAAGTGTAGGATGTTGTGACAATGTATTTCTGAATACCATTACTTATGAAAATCCAGAGTAGATGGACTATGTCTATGACTATGACTATGTTTTTAAACAGCATTATGCAAAGCCCTGGAGTCAGTTGAAAACAGCCAAATCCTGTTATAGTGAATAGGGAAGTAGATTGATTACTTATTATTCCCAAGCTTCCCTATGGCGGCATGTCAAAGTCAAACACCACTTTCTAAAATACATCATAATATAGACTCCAAGGCTTTAAATCAGGGGTCTCCAACCTTTTTTACGACATGAGCCACTTTTATTTTATTTATTTATTTTATTTATTTAAAAAGGGACCATGTACAATTAGAACATAAATGTTTCCATTTGATGCATTGTACCAGAGTTAGCCTTAGGCTAATTTACATCCGCAGTCCCCCCGGCAGGGAAAAGGACACCCCCACGCACAGGTGGGTTGTTAGCAAAACAATTGCATACATACAATAAAATACACATCTGTATACATTCAAAAAGATATACACAGAGCACACTCACATTCACACACACACAGGCGGCGTCAATACCATTGGACCTATGGAGAGTGATCACACCTTTGCATACTCTTTAAGTATTTTTTCAGTTCCCTCTTAAAGCCTTCCAGAGTAACACTTGACTTTATAAAGTTTGGAAGAGCATTCCACTGTGTAGAGGCCTTCACAGAGAAGGCAGACTGACCAAAAGCAGAGCGACGGAAAGGAATTTGACAATCGTGCACAGAAGCTATTCTAGTGGATCTTATTGAGTGTATTGCTCTGTAGTTCTAGTTCACAAATGTATTTAAGCAGCCAGGAGCCAAGCCATTTAGAACTTTGAATACCAGACACAAGTTTGAGAAAAGTCTGAAGTTTTCAAAACTCAAAAAATTATGCTTTGCCAAGATGTTATGGTGTGATGGTGGACAGTGATGGTGCCTTAAAGTTTTACGCAACAATAATGGACAGCAAGCTACTTAGTACTTAGTGGAATAAACAGGTGTAACTGTGGGAATTCACCTGTAACCAAGATGTTAGTTTCCTCTTTATTCTTTACTACATTTACCTAAATGTTTGGAGAGTGTGCTCAACATGTTCAAAAGAAATAGAGTACTCATATAAAAGTTGACCCTTCATGCTGTAGAGCGCGGCTGGTCGAGCTACCGGTAGCTCCCGAGCCCCTGGTTGGAGATCCCTGTTTTAAATAGACTTAAAAGGAATTCAAGGCCTATCCCTGATCTACCGTGTCCGTTTATTTCCACATATTGTTATGAAAGGTCCCTTCACATTGTGTGAACCTGAAAATCCCGACTCACCACTGTACCAGCAATTGAGTCTGGTCAACTCCTTTTCTAGTGCGGAACGCAAGCAAACAGGAAGCGGAGTAACCAATCAGCAAAGGGCGGACGTGTGTTGATGTTACGGTGTAGTTGGCGGTTTTGCATTGAGGTTTGAACAGGATTATAAGCCGTGACGAACACGTGCCTGCAAACACTGTAAATAAATCAGATGGCACGGTTGCGACTTGACTGGACTTGCCAGGCTAGCGTATATAAGACTCTCTACATAAACGTTACACAAAGATGCTCATAATTTCATATCACATTCAACACCCAACATGAGGCAGTAATAAGTTGGTCAGATCATCCATGCAGCCAGAGCTGGATGAGTCCTAAGCAGTGAATGAACACCATGCTTTGCCAGGTGATGTGTGTGGTTGAATCAAGAGTAGATTGCCGCTGCCTCCAAAGCCGCTTAAGGCCAGGAGCAGCCCAACAGCAACCATCACTCTCTCTTTCTATCTCTCTCCGTCCCTCTCTCTCTCTCAGCCCTTGACAAAAAGCCACAGGAAGCCACTGTCAGCCTCCTCCTCTGGCTCAAAGCACGCCACGCAGGAAGCAGCCATCAATCCCTCCTCATTTCCTTTTGCTCTCTGCTGCTCGCGGTTCAGGCTGTCCCCGAGCTGCACGCCATCAATATGCCCTAATGATAGGAATTAGCGGAGAGCCACTGGACGCTGACATTAGGCAAATCAACACGATGCTTGTTTCTCCATTTAATGCTTCATGACATGCTGCAAGGGCCCAAGAGCTGCACAGATTAGGAGCAGATTGAATTAGCTGTGGCCGCACCGGTATGGGAGAAGCCTTTAGCGGTTAGGAGTGCGGTATGAGAGTACATGTGGTAAGGCTTAGACATCAGAATGGCAGAGGAAACAGATTTTAGCCGAAAATTCCCAGTGGCCTCCGGAGTGAACTTTTTTCCTGTGATCACTTCTGTGTCCTATAACTCGAACAAAGGCAGGAAACGTCACAAGAAGCCGTCTTTTATCGAGAGAACTGACATGTAAAACCTTTTAAAATACAACCATGTCAGTTGCGTTTTGATGCCTGTGAAGGTTTGGACATTCATCAGAATCTAAAAGAGAAACATTCATACAGGAATGGTCCCCGATGAAAGTTCACAGCACTCTTTTCACAAAGCTGATTGATTATTATGCAAACAGCGCCGATCAGAGGCACATCCATCAAGTTACACAGAAATTATCAGGCAGTTATGCAGCTGCTCAAAATGGAGCCAAAACAGGGACATCATTTATCTTTTGATGCTCATATATTTTAGGACTAATATTGTCTTTAAATTATTGGCTTCCTAAAAAAACATTTATACTGAATTCAAATGGGGCTTAACCAAGCATTAATCAAATCTAGTAGAACAACCTAACTGGTTTAAACCGGTCAACACGGGTTATGTATACCAATGTTAAACCATTATGAGTTCTAAATAAGGCCTAAACCATGAAGTTCTTCTGAATGATACGGTACTGAAGAGTCTTACGCATTTGGGTGACTTGTTGCAAATTTGCGTCCTCAATTAGACACTTACCAAAGCAAGATGATTTTGAACACAAAATAGGAAGTGAAAATATATAAACCATGAACATCTCTGCATTAGTTATAGGGCGTGATTTCTCACGATTCTTGTGTATATTGTCTTTTAAAGGCGACTAAGGCAATCTTCTTTGGTTTAGACCTGGTGTTGTAGTGGTTTAGTCCAAGTTAAGACCTGTTTCAGTCCTTAGTTTAGACACTCATTGCTTAGTCGTGGAAATTGCGATTTAGACCCAGTTTGCTCTCGGTTCATCTCTGATTGAGTTCTTGGGTTTAGACCTAGTTTAGTCCTGGTTTATTCCGGAGTAATCATCGTTTCATTCTGTCCCTGGTCTAGTCCTTTTTAGTTTGGTCCTGGTCTAGACCTTCAATTTTTTTTAAATTTTCAATTTATTTTTGTAACGCCCAATATCATAACAGAAGTCATCTCAAAGGTCGGTATGGACAAAAACAAATCAATATCAGACATCAAGAATTCCTTGATTTCAGTCTCTGCTTAATATACAGTATATTCTGGTTTACTTCTTGGTTTATCGTAGATTCTTCAGTCTTCATCTGTTGCAGTGTAGGACGTTTCGCTCTTTATCCAAAAAGCTTTGTCGGCAAATGAGGGACGATTATGGGTCTCTTAAGGCAAAACCAGTAGGAGGAGTTGACCTCTAAGTCCCACCTCTCTTAGTTCTATGTTAAATGCATTGAAGACCAGTAGTGCAGCACATCACTAAATCTAAGATCTCAGATTTCCCCTGTTCTTTTAGATTTTTTCTCTCTTGATTTTATGCAGTATTATGGTTTTAATAAAGTGTCTGTATTCTAAATACCCTCAAATGAAAGAGTAACCGTACTGGAGCACATACTCTATTACTCTACTGCCTATCCCCACCAAACACTGGCCATACCACAGTGTGAGAAACACAGGCTTAGGTTAATTACACTCTCACCCGACACAAACCAAGCCAAAAAGCATAACAGGATCACCCCTTACAACTGAGCGCACAGAGATTAACCTTTCCACTCTACAAGGATAAATTAGTTAATAACATTTAGCCTCGGCTCCTACACTGTCTGCGGAGTGCTCTGTGTGATTATGTCAGCTGTCCATCATTCAAGAGCAGTGACCTCAGGATGACCTCTCTGGCTGGGGCGGATATTGTGGAGTATGTTGAAGCAGGCACTATTCTTTTTTATTTTGTTTGCTGGGTAATATCAGCACAAGCCCTGGAGGTAGGAACCGTGGCTAGACCTCTGCATTCTTCCAAACTGGCTATATTTCAACACTGTAAACTTTTTATCGCCCTTGCCGCTATTATGTTTTTGGCTTATCTGTTCAGGCAGCCCTTTTAGTTGTGTTTTCTCGCGCTGCTCTCGGTAAATGGCCCGTGTGTGGATCCAGCAGAAGTGGTTTGTCGCAGCTGGGATTGATTTCTACTTGTGTTCACCTCTTATACTGGGGCAGCGCTGTATGCTTTAATGCCGAGAGTCTCGTCCTCACTAAACTGCGCTTGTTTGCAGGCGATGGTGCTGGCCAAATATTGTTCTGGCCTAGTATATTCTAAAGGGATCTCCAACCGGTAGCTCGACAGCCCTTTCTAAGTAGCTCGCCAAAGGATTTCCTACATTTCATTTGTCTTGTGTCTTTCTGGATGTGTTGAGTCTGACTTGGAGTGTAATGATGACAATGGCTTTGGTTTTCTAATGTTTTCTAAGTGCACTTCTCAAAGCGCTAAAGCAGTAGTGCTCAAACTGTGGTTATTATGCCTTAATAGTGTATTTGACCTTTTAGTGGCCCAGTGGCTGTATGGGTGCAGCATGGCACTTACTTTCCATCACAGTGGCCTTTGCTTTCCATCATAGCGGTCTGTGGCGCTCTAGGATCAATTGTTTATAGGGTTTTGTACCAGAAACCTACCGGAAACCCTAAAATATATATTTTTTTTTCACATAAAAAGTTACATACATGGTACATCTTTAACCAGGAAAGTCCTACTGAGATTCAAAACCTCTTTTTCAAGGGACTGCATATACTGTAATATGATTTAACATGTACTCACTTTGTTTACTTCTGTACATTTCTGAATACGAGGTTTACCAAGAGTCTTTTGCAGTCCTTACTAGTACTTGAATGCTATTATTTCTATATATTTGGCTTCTAGATTGGTTAATTACAATTTTCTTTCTCACACAATTAGTCTACTGTTTACAATTCACATAAAACAAAAATATTGTGTGCAATCTTCTCACCTCATTTCAGTATCAAATGATGCTAAACCTTTTGAACTATTTCTTATTGGCGATCAGAGGAATCCTTTGTCTTTGAACCTCGCCTGTATCCCGTTGTTACATCACTCACTGCTTGTTGGCTCGAGTTTACATCTGACGCCTTCAAAGGTTACACGGCCCATTTTATTTTCTGTCTTTTGCTTTACAATAAGAAGACTGTCAGTTCCCATAGGCTGCAGTGTTTCTCATGCATGGCTTATGACCAACATCAAACGGTGATGGATGACAGCCACACACCAAATCCACCGTTATGCGTTTCCAGTTTATTGCGTAGAGATGGAATATTTCTCACAATCACACATCATATGAGCATAAAGTCACCCAATGCGTTATTTTGCATGGAAATCCCCCATGTGCCACACAGCAAACAGCTTTTCTCCAATATCTAAGAGCTGACTGATACTACGTTGTGCTGTCAGTAACTGGGTGACGCATCCTGGCTTTGAAAATCAAAAGCAGTGAATCATCTCTGACTTTCAAAGTTACGTTCATATTTTAGCCAGTAAAAGAGATAAAAACGTCATAACATTGCTCTAAAGCAGTGTTTCCAGACCTGGGGTAATGGTACCCCTGGGGGCACCCAAAGATATGGCAGGCGGTACTCTAATGTATTTCAGATTAAAAAGGTGACATTAAATAGTTTTCCTTTGAATATTAATATTCAAATGCTATTTTAAACTACTGTATATGTTGCAGTCAAAAGTGACAAAAGTAGCTTTCCTTACCCACTTTCTAAATAGTTATCTTAAAAAAACATCCTTTCCTCAAGCTTGTAACAACATTGGTATGTGATATTCTGTGATTTAAAATAGTTTGTATGGAATATAGATAAATGTCTCGGCTCAGCATCATCAAAAGGGAGAGAAGTCTGATTGAAGACTTTGACTCTGGAGACGGAGACTGGTGGATCATGCAGGATTACTCATCCATCCATTCATCTTCTTCTAGTACAGACCCATTGTCTGGTCGCGGGAGCAGCAGTCCAAGCTGCCCCGATCACACTGCCTCAGTTCTTCTGAGGAGGCTCGGGCTAGCTGGGGGGAAGTTTCGGATGTGCTACAAAAATGCCTTAGTGGGGGTTACTGTAGCGTTTCACCAACTTACAGCGCCAAATGCTTGGTTTGCTTATGTTCAAGAAGAGTATTTTGTAAAATGGATTGTCTGTGTGTCTTTTTTGATTTGTTAAAGAACGAGATGAGAAAGTGTGGGTGCAGTCAAATAGCAGATGATATTGTTAGTTTAAAAATAATCCACGGCAATGGTGGGATATAGTTTACTCTTTGTGCAGATTTGAGACATATATGATTTTTTCTTGGGCCTACTAGACCGTACATAAGGAGTAATGAATATAACAGAACATAAACAACTATCGCAACAGTATTTTATCCAATTTGTCAGTGGGTAAACAGCAACAGACCATTTTTTTCTTGGTATTTGGATGTGGCCGTTTTTACCTTGCTTTGTTACGTATGATTAGACCGATGTTAATCTACAAAAAATTATTACAATATCTCATTTTGAAATACAGATTAGGACCGGACGTGAAATTACAATTCAGGAGCGAATAAGAAGAAGGAGGTGTTTCTCTTTTTGAAGAGGGTGTTCCCGCTTACAAACCAAAACACCCCCTTTAGCTGCTGGTCGGATGATATCGGCTCTTCATGGCTCCTCCTGCAGGTGGTGGGTCCAGGAGAGGACGGCCCCACAACTGTCCCCCAGGCAACGAACTGGCCTTGATGGTTTCATAAGGGGCTTCTGAACTGCTTTTCGTCTGACCTGTCACTTTAGGACCTGTTTACCATGGGAGACCCTACCAGGGACAGGAACAACATAGGTCCTAAGATCATTCGGATGCTGTTTACAACACCTGCAATGTCACTTTATTTTTCAACCGCCTGGACGTAAACAGCCATTTATTTATATTCATCTGCACTACTACACATCAGACAACTCTGATGCAATAGTTTATTCTTCATGTCATATCACATCCTGTTCAATTCCTGTTTTTTGATAGAATATTTTTCTCTGCGACCAGTGTCTTTTGTCTTATTTAGTGTGCATAAGAGATGTATACAGTTTATTGAGAGATGCTAAGAGCATAACTTATTTTCTTCTTTGACTTACATTTCCTGACGGTTGGCACCCCTCCTGTGTGATCCTGTCTTAAGAACCGTTGTAACAAGTGAATTTCTCCATTGTGAGATCAATAAAGTATTCTGTTGTTATCTTGTTAAGGTGGTGGTTTGAGGAGGGGGTTACGCAAACATGTATTATCAACAAAACAACTCCAGGTTTGTTTGGTTTTGTGAACAGCATATAACTCAATCGATTCATATTTAATCTGCCAGCTCCGTAATGACATTATATTCATGCTAAAACTATGTGCTTTTTCGTGTTGAGCCAATAATGCATCCCGATTGTCCCGTGTGATTTGAACAATGGACACGTGAGGCTGATTAGAGAGCTCTTATGAGGAGTGCTGTGTGCTTTACTGATTCCTTTTGTTGTCATTAAAAGCCCCTTTATTGGCGCGCTTCAGGAGGATTTTCATTGCTCTTTCATGGAACAAAACGCTTGAGGCCTATTTTCGGCTAATGTTCTCTAGGGTACAGGAGGTCTATTGTGTTCAGGGCAGGCAGTCTTTTTTCAGCTACACAGCCTTTTGCACTGCTCTTGCTCAGGACGTGTGATCTGTTGTCATTGGAAACTAATTCAGCCTGATATCAGCGAGGGAGGGATCTGTATCGAGATGCAAACTGTACAGAAACAAAATTAAAGAGGAAAAATATGGCTTTCTTTTAACATAAGATAAGATTAGATAAGACTTTATTGGTCTTGCAATGCTCACAAAATTAGTATATAACGTCCCAAATAAAATATAACCAGGATATGGGTTAAGTAAAGACAATAAATAAATGCCATGGAGCCACTAAATGAGCTATCTGTTAGACACTGCTGTGGGAATCTCTCTTAGAAGGTTAGCTTGGTGACATTGACATTCTCGTCTTCCGCGCTGCCAACAATGTAAACATACATATTCTGCAGCCCTTCCACTTGTCATATTAGACTCCTGATGCTTACTGCCAGGCTGGCACTGTTAGTTTTCGAGACACAGAAGAGGCAGGCTGACAGAGGAGACGAACATCCTAAACAGACTGCATTATTAGGTACACAGCTGGAAGCGCACAAGCCTCTCATTTGTAGTGGCGCGTTGGGAGGGTAAACAACTGTGTAATCTGCCCAACTTCAATGATGTAATCAGTGGTAAAAACTGGCGATGGCGCTGTGAAAGAGCCGGCTGTGGTGCTGATGCAATGCGGCGTCCCGGGAAGAGAGCGCGGCTGGAGTCAGGATTGCTTCCATTGTATCCTCCTCTGCTGTCAGTGTTGAGGGGAAATGTGTTTCACAACGAGAGGGAGGCCTCATAACTGGCCTAACGCCGAGTTTGGACCACTGTGGGGAAGATGGGACTGGTGACTGACAGAAACATCAGTGGATCAGGGAAATGTATGGTCTGTTCGGCTCAAAACAGTTGTGACTGGATCGGCACCATGTTATAGGACAAAGGATCTTAAGTGAATATCTTGTTGGGCTATGTAAGCTAACTTTCCTTTCTAGGTACAGTGAGGAGCACAAGTATTTGCACACCCTGCCATTTTGCAAGTTCTCCCACTTAGAAATTAGGGAGAGGTCTGAAATGTTCATCATAGATGGATTTCCACTGTTAGAAACATAATCTAAAAAGAAAAATCCGGAAATCACATTGTATGATGTTTTAATAATTTATTTGTATGTTACTGGTGTTCATAAGTATTTACCACACATGAGAAAATCAGTGTTAATATTTAGTGCAGAAGCCTTTGTTTGCAATTACAGAGGTCAAACGTTTCCTGTAGTTCTTCACCAGGTTTGCACACACAGCAACAGGGATCTTGGCCCACTCCCACACGAATCTTATCTAGATCAGTCAGTTTTCTGGGCTGTCGCTGAGCAACACGAAGTTTCAGCTCCCCCCAAAGATTTTCTATTGGATTTAGGTCTGGAGACTGGCTAGGCCACTCCAGAACCTTGATATGCTTCTTTTGGAGCCACTCCTTGGTTATCCTGGCTGTGTGCTTCGGGTCATTGTCATGTTGGAAGACCCAGCCACGACCCATCTTCAATGCTCTGACTGAGGGAAGGAGGTTGTTGTTCAAGATCTCACGATACATGGTCTCGTTCATCCTCTCCTTAATACAGTGCTGTCCTGTCGTCCTGTCCCCTGTGCAGAAAAACACCCCCAGAGCATGATGCTTCTACCCCCATGCTTCATGGTATTATTGGGATGATACTCATCCTTCTTCTTCCTCCAAACACAGCGAATGGAGTTAAGACCAAAAAGTTCTATTTTGGTCTCATCTGATCACATGACTTTCTCCCATGACTCCTCTGGATC
>OMNZ01070347.1:11146-27665 GCA_900303255.1 Lesueurigobius sanzi | reverse complement strand
GTATGAAGGACTTGCGGTAGCGCTCCGTCTTGCACTGAGGGTGTCTCAGTCTGTCACTAAAGGAGCTGCTCAGCTCCTCTACAGTCCTGTGCAGTGGGTGAGAGGTGTTGTCCATGATGGATGTGAACTTGGCCAACACCCTCCTCTCACTCACCTCCTCCACAGAGTCCAGTGGGCAGCCCAGGACAGAGCTGGACCCTCCTGACCAGCCTGTTCAGTCTCTTCCTGTCATTTCTTGCAAGTTGTCAATATTTACTCAAAACTGTTACAAAAGGCAATGTTTGCATGTTGCTAATGGCCACAAACGATGTCTTAAAATGTTACTGCTTGATTGCAACTTCAGAACTAATCAAAATTCAGTCTACACCTAATGCTTAGACATGTTTCTTTCTTGAGGATCCATTTTGCATATTGCAGACCTGAAAAACGAGTGCAGTTTGACTTGTAATAATTCGAACTGTTACGGACTTGTTGAACTTGTCTGAATACAATCCCTGTCAGGTCTGCGCTCCGTTGTCAGCAGTCCTATTTCAGACACTTGAATTTGACTCCAGCGAGTCATCAGGACAGTAAGTACTTGACGAGACCACTGTCAGAGCTGATGGGACAGCACAGTGCCAAGACCTACTGTAAAAGGAAAAAGGGGCACTTAAAATTAGTTTTGTAATTATAGTCACACATTTTGATGGAGGCTTTAGAGCTTGTTCTTGTACCAGGCTTGTATTTGTTAAGACTACAGCCCACCCACATAATAAATACTTCACTTGATTCCATACAAATCTATTGTTGATAAAGAATGTATTGTTCTTGTTGTGACTCACTTATTTGAATATAGATTGGTGACTTAGATTGGCCTCATATTTTTGGCTCGATGTACTTCCCCCATAACGTGGCTGCCCTGATTTGACCTAAACTTGTGTTTTATAGCCACACGTACAGGATACCATGAACTGCATCCTTCCTTTTCCTTTCCCCTCATAGGCGTGGTTGCTTACAAGCCAAGCGTCTGATTGGCCAAAGGAGAGCTGACCATAGCAGGAGGCTGATGGTGTAAACTAGGAAGTGATCGAATGCTTCCCTCTGGATTTTCACTTAAGCGTTCCCATTACAGGATGACATCATGATGTGATCACCTGATTCTAATGTTAAAAATGTGAGGAAGAGAATTGGTGTGGTGCAACAGGATGTGCTGAGATGACTAAACTAAGGTGGAAACGATTGAGAAATGGTTGATTTGGAAAGTGGACTCCTTTTATTCATTACCTGAAGTCTGATGTTGTAAATTACATGATAGTTTTATTAAAAAAATATATTAGTGCTCACTCGGGCTGTGTACCTTTTTGAGAACCTGGCGATACAATACATACCTCGATACACGGGTCACGATACGATGCGTACCTCAATACAATTTGACTCTGTTTGATACGATTCAATAACAAAACATGGACCTAATGCTCATTAGTTAATCGTGAACATCCACTTACTCAAAAAAGAGATAAGATAGTTCTTTATTGATCTCACTATGGAGAAATTCACTTGTTACAACACCTCTTAAGACAGGATCACACTGAACTCTGTGTATTAACTTTAATTTATTGAGGAATAAAGAACATAAAGTACATTTTGGTTAAATGCTTGCAACATAAAGTGTTCAGAATAATTGGTTGGACACAGTGTAATACAATACACAATCTTTTCTATTTTTCCATGATTTTTTCCCCAGTCTTGCTGCCGTCTAACACCTGGGGGAAGAACGATACTAAGAGCCACGATATTGATACTGTATCTTTTTTAATTATACCAATACATATCTAGGTATCAATATTTTGAGCACAGCCCGAGTGCACACATCTGTATCGTGAGAGATTTTAGCAATTTCCCACAGGCCTCAACTTTACAAAAGTATCATTTGGAGTGAGTCTGCAGTCTGCAGGCTCTGAATACTTAAAGATCCCACTATTTAAGTTAATCTTTTTCATTCTGAACCCTCACTTTACTTTCCATATTTTATGTATATTCCACATTTTTTACAAGGAACCAGTTTCATCTAATTATCATCTTTCCTAAAGTCATCAGCTGTTTGAATGCTACTATTTCTACCAAATTAGAAAAGCCCCGGAGGTGCCCTGCGTGTGCACACTCGGAACATTGTGCTCCAGTTGGTGCACGTTTAAACTTGGCAACAACAAACAGCTGAGGTCCAGAAAATTGGCATGACATAAATGAAAGCCAGTCACATTAATCGCTGTGAGGGGCGCCTTACGCAACGACCGGTGCCTCTCTTCATAAAGACTGTTTACAACCTGACCCACTATGGCGCTCACGTTGCCCGCCCGCTCATGTTTGGGTCTGTTCTGTGTGTGTGTGCTCCTCGTGTAGGATCCTGATGTCCACTCCTCTGGCCGTCCTCGCCTATTTCCTCATTTGGTACGTGCCCCCCTTCGAGAACGGCAAAATCATCTGGTACCTCTTCTTCTACTGCCTCTTCCAGAGTCTCCAAACGGTGAGTGTCACACAGACGTCTGTGCTTACCACGAACACGCTGGTTCTCAACTGGTCTGGCTACTGCAAAAATGATTCCTGATAAGTTGAATACAATATTTTACCTTCATTTTAGTCATGTTTGACTCGTAAAAAAAAATCTGTCTAATTTCATATCAATTGGGATTTATTCTCTCATTTTAAGTTCAATATGATCTAAGTGCAAAAATACTTGTTCCACTGATGTATTTCTTTTACTTACTCACTATTGAAATCAAAGGCAAATTTACTAATTTCAAGAAAATGCAGCTTATTTGTAGATTACTAGATTATTTTAATTTATAATAGTTAACAAATGGATTTGCACTTTGAATTGTGTATTGTGTCAAAGTTTTGCAAATTAAACAATTGCTTTATACAAGTCTTGCTATCATACATGTCTAAACCATTTGTCAACTGTGGACTCATTTTAGCAAAGGCCAAGGACCAAAACTCTTTAAGAATAAAAACTTGGGCTGCACGATATTGAGAAAACTTGTGATATGCGATGCAGGCATGCAATAATCACGATAATGATATAATCTTTTCTAGCAAATGTGTCAAGAAGACTCCAAAAACACTAATTAGAACCAAACCAAGGCCAAAAAATGAACTAAATTAGGAAAGTTATAACTAAAACTGAACTTCTGCACATTTAGAAGTCCCATGCATGTTCGGTTTTAGAGAGCGTTGGGAAAAAATGTAAAAACTTCAGTCAGATGGAAGACTTAAGCGATATTTTGTGGCTTCTTGCGATATGAATATGCATTTTTGTGATATATTGTGCAGCCCTAATAAAAACACTTTATAGTCATGAGCCACCAGTTGAGAATAACCTCCTCTAGTTGTCTGACTAATATTTCTGTTCTGTTTGTAGTGTTTCCATGTGCCATACTCTGCCCTCACGATGTTCATCAGCTCGGACCAAAAGGAAAGGGACTCTGCTACTGCCTACAGTGAGTACTGTGCTCTGGTGACATTATATACCGTGTATATGTGAACCAACAGGGCCAGATTCACTAAGCCAGGTGCTAAATTGCAAGTACTACCTAAAATTAGCACATGCCCATTTATAATGTGATTTACCATTGCAAATAGTTTTATGTTATTAGTGTTTAAAGTCGGGTATATAAATGAGTTTGCGCTGTGGTGTTTTATGAGAGTCAAAAATCTCTTCTCTTGCACTTAATTTTTGCTCCACTTTAGCACACTATGGGGGTCATTTATCAAGAAGGGTGCTAAATAGCGAGTGCAAATTTAAAAAATGAAGAATGCTATACTGTGGCCGTGTTGCACCAAATTTTATTTATACTTTTAACAGTGTAGGGGCCACAAATCTATGTCTATCTAATCTATCTAAATGAGAGAATTCTACACGAGTGGAAAATGCGCAATTAACTGGCAGGGATCTCAAGATTAACCGGTTTTACAGTTACTGTGGTTATAGCGGCTCACGGTGGGTTAATCGTGAGAATTTTAGGACTAAATGTAAATCCACATATCATAAAGCCACATATCATAAAAGGAAGAGTCCCAAAAGAACCATGTGCAGCGAAACTGCAAGTGCATGGAAATCAGCTGTTCATAATTTGATATGCTGAATGCTCAACAGATTTAGAATTAACACAAACTGTAAATACATATACAAATATACATACAATGCCTTGTTTCCTTTTTGTGAAAGTTTAGACAGTACTTTTTATAAGATTTAGAGAAATTCTCTGTATTTTCTTTTATTCCAATCATCGTAATATCACAATATTTTTTCTCACAATAATCATGACTCAAAAACTTTGAATAGTGCCCTCCCCATTAACTGGTCTGAGCTCCACTTTTGCACGTGAGCGAATGCTTGGTAAATGATGGTTGGAGAGTGGTATTAGAGTGTAAGTGAACTGATCTCCTGTCCTCATTCAGGGATGACTGTGGAGGTCTTGGGCACCGTGCTCGGGACAGCAATCCAGGGTCAGATCGTGGGCAGGGCCAATGCGCCCTGCATCAAGGGACCTGCTGACATGTTAGCTGAGATCAACAGCTCTCAACTGGTCAACTCCACAGAGCCTGGCATCTCCATCGAACACACGGTACAAAAGCAGAAACGCACACGCCCAGCAATGGTTTGGAAATAAAGTTTTAATTGTGAAAAAATTGTCTTTTTATAGAAAACCGCCTACATGATTGCATCTGGAGTCATCTGCATAATCTACGTCCTCTGCGCTATTGTCCTTTTCTTTGGTGTAAGAGAGCAAAAAGGTAAGAAAAAAATATTAAAGAACACCTTTTAATACACCGCAAAAGTAATCTGTGGCAAATTTACTGATTTTGAAGACGATTTAGCTTATTTGTAGGTAGCTTTTTGCAGGGTAGCGTTAGTGAATGTGAGCTAGAGACTCCTGGATGAAGATGAATAGCTGTGACATAGCTGTTTCTGGCGTGTTCGCCTTCGTCCAATAGGTTTGCTCAGTCCTGGCGAGTGTCGAGTGGCATGACTGTGGCCTGACAGCATGTTTGGGACAACAGAGGCTACTGTTAAGTCTGCTTAGAACGACTTGTGACTAGCCTTTCTAATGGACAAGAAAATGGAAAATTGTCGGACCAAAAAGCAAAACGAATGTAGTAACCGTGCAGTTGCCTGATTTGACGTTTTGAACTCTTGCTTTCAGAATCAGGTCGCCCAAAGTCGGAGCCGCTGTCGTTTTTCCAAGGAATCCGTCTCGTGATGGGCCACGGACCTTATGCCAAACTGGTCATGGTTTTCCTCTTTACCTCACTGGGATTCATGGTCAGTAATGAGAAGTGTCAAGATGTACTACATAATCATTTCCATATAAGATCCGTTCAAAGTGACAAAGATGGTAACTGAAAATAACAAAAAAATGATATCTATGAGCAAAAATGACCCCAATAAATAATACATTACCTCGATTTGAGGTCCAAGTAATCTGCCAGTGGAATATTTTGGCACTTAAAATAAGAAAAGAACGTCTTGTCTTGATTTTATTATCTAATTTTAAGTCAGATTAGATGTTTTTGTCTTGATTTGAAATGCAAAACTTGCTCCACTATTGGATTTATTTGACTTACTTAAGTCAAGAGCAAATGTGTTTTTTGGCTCTAGATTGCTTTTTTCAATGTTTTAGTGCAAGTCCAAATCACAATAAGGATGTTTGGGATATTTGAAGATATAAGCTCCTCATTGTTAAGTTTTTATTAAGTCCGCTTGCTGTACCCACTCGCCCTGTTCGTTGTTGGCTCCTGTTTTGGTTGTATGTGGTATTTCTTTGGCATGTGTGCCAAAAATGTGCCGTGGCCTCCATAAAACGAGATTGACTCCTGATGCTCTCTTTCACAGCTCCTGGAGGGAAACTTCGCTCTGTTCTGCAGCTACACGTTGGGCTTCAGAAATGATTTCCAGAATATCCTGCTCGTCATTATGGTAAGCAAGCACACAATGCCCCAGTGTACTGTAACTACCCTCTTGGATGCACCGAACAAGTGGCATTTCCATAGAGGTGCTCTTGAAACAATTTTCAGCTTATTTACTGGAAGTAACTTGGACACGAAGTTTAGCTGGAGACAAAAGGGATCTCACATAAATTGACTGTAGCTTCAAGGTTGCGCTGTTCCCCATTTGAATACATTGTCTCTCTGGTGCCCTTTAGAATGATGTGTGCCCATTCTTCCTTGACAGTTTAAATGCCACTACATTCCCACCCACAAAAGCGGAGACAGTGTAACTTGGCTGCAATAAGCCGCCTTTCCTTCAGGGCACAGTCCACGGGTGTCCAAACCTTTTCCATGGAGGGCCGCGTAGTGAAGTGTACACGGCATGGCGGGCCAAAGACCTGGATCAGTCCTGGTTTATACTTAAATTGGATCATCTAGTATTTGATGAGTTCTAATTTAACCCCGGGATTTGTTCACCGTAGTCCTGGGTTAGGCCTCCTTTTAGACCCCTTTAGCTCTAGTTTGGACCTACTTTAATCCAGGATTAGAACTGATTTTGGTCCTGTTCTGACCTGTTTTAGACTAGACTGGGTTTAGTCCTGGAATAAACCAGATTTAGACCTGGATCAGTTCTGTTTTTTTCTTAGATTAGACCATATTTAGTTCTTGATTAGTCCTGATTTAGTCCTGGATAAAGCTGTGTTTAGTCCTGGTTTAATCATTGTTTTAGTAATGATTTAATCATAGTTTAGTCCTGGTTTAGACCTACTTTTAGTCCCGTTTTAGAACTGGTCTGGACCTACTTTAATCCAGGATTTGACCTGGTTTTGTCCTTGCTTTAGTCCTGTTTGTGTAGAATTGTTGAACTAGCAGAAAAAGGATAATCTCTGGTGATGTGTGCCAATTCAGCAAGAAGTTTGTGGGCCACCAAAAATTGGTCTGAGTCAGGGTGCCGCACTTTGGGCACCCCTGACTTGGCCACACTATATTTTTGTTTATGTTTGCCATGTTAAATCCTTTGAATCCATGTAGATTCACGCCATTTAAAATGATTATGGCAGCTTTCACATGACCCTGTTGCTTATTTCACATCAGTCTACCTCTTCCTCTGTGGCTGCGATCAACAAACCTTCAACCGAACTAGTGTGACGCTGTATGCAAGCAGCTGCAGCTGCAGCATGCTCGGTGTGACTTACAAAAAGCGGCCAAGTTGATGGAGTTGAAAAGATTACACGCTTTGATCTCTTGCGTCGTCATAGGATTAAAAAAAAAAAACGCCAACAACAATTAAAGTACATTTTTATGGAGAAGATGTCATGGATTTAACACTAAGCCCCTGCAGAAGTATATTGATATCAGTAAATGAGCCTAATCCCCCCCATCGTGGTTTAATTTGCAGCATCAGTGGACAAAGATAAAGACACTTTTGTAACGAGGCTTTCACTGTACATTATATAATCTCCTCAGATGTACCTCACGTTGGCTGGAAGGTCAAATGGCATGGGACAGTGTCACAGAGCAGCAGGCAGTTCATTATAAAGAACAAAGAGGATCTTTGTGGCTCAATGTGTAGTGCAATGGGTTCCTTTATGTATGATATCGCTGCAGGTTTTATTTCAGGAAAAAACATTTTCTTTGTTTTTTGTTTATACGTTACATGCATTCAATATGCAACCCCCTTTATACATACTGAGTGATCAGTCGGGCTGCAAGATATACAAATGGATGCGATAACCTTCAACTAATTGTATCAAAACTGAAATGAGTTGAAGTGGAAATAAATTCGAAAAATTTTGGGCTGAGTTTGCAAAAACTAAAAAATTCCAGTCGGATGGAAGACCGTCTCGATTTTGCAATATATTGTGGCTTCTTGTAATACGGACATTGCATCATCTGATACAATATTTCTATATTCTATTGTGCAGTCCTAGAGGCCAGTTGCTTGATTCAGGTCAGAAGTTGAAGGTACATGAGTAATTAAAAGTATAAACTAGTAATATATGTAGAAAATGGTTATACTGTATCAAACAAGTAATCCTAGCTACATCAGGTCGCAGGCCACTCTTTATGTCAGCTCCAAATTGGACTGATGGTGACAAAGCCCATGTTTATCAAAGATTCTACACTTGCAAACAGAGGATTATTTCTCGTGGCACTCTCAAAAGAGTCGGGTCTATTGGCCAAATGTTTGCCGATAATATAATAGTGGAAGATTTTCACATTGTGTGTCCGAGCAGGTGGGAAAAGCACTGCTGTACTTAATATTTGTGTGCCCTGTTGCTTGGTCAAACATGGAAAGGTCAGGGGTCACACTCTCTATTGAGCCACAGGAACCCGTTGGAATTTTCAATAACATTACCAAGATCAAGTTTGCTTTGGGAAGAGCCGCTGTAGCCACATGGACTCTTGTTGTGCTTGGCAAACACACATCTGCGTCACTGCACTTTATGCCGCGTCAAAGCCCAGCGGAAACACAAGTATTCGGAGTATGCAAATACTTCCATGCTTCATTCGCTGTTGCGTAATATCAAAGCACTTTGTTTTGAGTCGTGGTCTTCCTATTCAAATGTGGGAAGTGAAAGTTATTACTGAATCGTCTCTCCTTTTTTTTTTTTTTTTTTTTTTTTGAAAGCAAAACCTCTGCTTAACCACATCCATATTCTCGCCCACAGCTCTCTGCAACGCTGGCCATTCCTTTCTGGCAGTGGTTCCTCACTCGCTTTGGGAAAAAGACGGCGGTTTACGTCGGAAGCTTGGTAAGACCACTTGTTAAAAAATGCATGACTGACGAGAGTCAATTTGCTTTTTCAAACCATCAACGGTGCATTACAGTCCTAACTTGTCTCCGCTCTCGTGCAGTCTGTGCTTCCATTCCTCGTCCTTGTGGCCTGTGTGAAGAGCAACCTGATAGTCACCTACATCGTGTCCTTTGCTGCTGGAGTGTCTGTAGCCGCGGCCTTCCTTTTGCCATGGTAAGAAACCAGCCGAGCCGAGGACCTGGTGTGAGAGGATTAAAAGTTCAAAACCATGTCCATAAGGCAATAGCAATACTGCAGATGTAGTGGTGGGAGGAGTGCCTTGGTTCTTTGCTTTTCTCTTAAGTTATTGTTCCCCAAACACCCCAAAAAACTACTTTTGTGGTATGGACTTCGTGAGCACTTTGTCCAGTTTCTCTCACTGCAGTGGTTATTTTGTCATAATTTAGCCAAAGTCATATTACACTAAAACCTATGACTAAATTCTCATAATAATGAATGAAAACGAGGAACAAGGGCGAAACTAGCAAAAATGAATATCTCGATATTTACAGGGAGTTTCCCGATAACTATGATCAAGTGATAATTTGGAAACCATCAAAATATGTAAAAATGTGCTGGTAAATGTATTAATTTTAGATCTGTGTTGTTAAAAAGTGTATTGTCTTGCATAAACTGCAAAAGTACAGAAATAAAGAACATTATTATAACTTTTTTAAGAGATTACACATCAAATATTATATTTACATTTTTGTTTATTTCTTGACTTTGAAGATACTCTATTTTGTAAATTTGTCTTCCAAACAACAATTTCGATATCATCTTTGAAAGAATCAGAATAGAATTTATTGCCATTGTCAATGAAGGTTTCACAGACTAGGAATTTTCTTCGGTGTTCTCGTGCAACATGAAACATAAACCTGTAATAATGATAAATAATAATAAACTATGGGGAAAAAAGGATATAAAAAAAATTGTCATATCATTGATTGTCACAGGAACAGGTCTGTGCTTTGTTCATGTGAGAAAATGAATCAGAAAACTTTGAATTATGCGTTTATTTTGCTAATAAAGCCTCAAAGTCTTCTCTAAATACAAGTGTGTGTGTGTGTGTGTGTGTGTGTGTGTGTGTGTGAGAATAACCACTCTACTTCTTCCATTAGGTCCATGCTTCCAGATGTCGTTGACGATTTCCAAGTGCACAACCCCGACTCCACCGGCCACGAGGCACTCTTCTACTCCTTCTATGTCTTCTTCACCAAGTTTGCGTCCGGGGTCTCACTGGGCATCTCCACTCTCAGCTTAGAGTAAGTTCTTGTACCGATGTCGACCTGTGAACGTAAACTAGTGCAGTGGGACACAGGCAAACAAGGGGTTAGCAAAGTCTCACGGAAACCAAATCCGGCTTCAAAGGCGACATTCCTTATGCCTTTCCTTGATTAGGTACAGTGTACAGTGGCTCGATCACATGACTGACCTGACAGTATTGCACACTCATGTGATGTGCAGGGGGGAAAAAGATTATGGGATTATTTGGGCACCACCGCACGTGATACAAATGACCTCTCTTTAAAAAATCCTGAACTTAATCCACAGTTTATTAATGTAAATGTACTTTACTGTATGTAAAACATAAATATATGATATTTTTGTTTCAGTTTTGCTGGCTACCTGACAAGAGGTTGCACCCAACCACCCACTGTGGATTTAACCCTTAAAGTCTTGGTTTCTGCTGCCCCTATCGTTCTCATTTTGATCGGACTCTGCATACTGTACACATATCCAATCACAGAGGAGAAGAGGCAAGGCAACCGTAAACTGTTACAGGAGCAGAGGTAAGAGAAACGTGACTTATCGGTCTTGTAAATGAATTGAATGTTTCTTGCTTCTGTCACGCTGTAAACAAACATGAATTGCTTTTACAGGGACAACGAGAGCGATTCGGACACAGACTCCACAGAAATGGCCAACATGGTGTAGCAGTGTGCGGACACCTGGACTAAGTGGCTGGTTGGCTGGTATTTTGCACTGGGCGGGACCAACATACCTGGGCCTGTTGCACAACGCAGGCACTGCCTTGTCCAATCACAATGCTGCTGTTTGAAGTCTACAAAGCTTGACCTGGAGTGTCAGCTGCGTGAGGCCTTTTCTAAAAACGGTTATTCTACCATCAACACATTTTCTAGCATGTTATATATTCTCTCCTTTTGGTCAGTCACACCTCAAAAGCCTTAGTTTTCCAGCATGCTGCTTCTGAGTGCTGTGGAAGTTTTCTAAAGTTTGTGGTTGGGGAAAAAAGTGCAAAATACTGAAATGAGTGGACAGAGGATGTGTTTCCAGTGCTGCCATTCATGGTGCTACAAACCTGAACTGGTTTTCCATCAGTCTTCAACATCACGTTGATCATTTGTGATCTTAAACACTGGGCTTGAAACTCTCCCTCAGTTGCAGACACCAAACATGTATATACTGATTTGCATCTTGTGGGGTATTTTATCTAAAAGACACTGGAAAGGCTGCTCTGAAATCATTGATGCTGTGCTTTAAAAGCACAGTTATGTGTTAATATTACTATTGTTATTTTTAAATCCGTCTATTCAAAGTTTACAAACACCTGTGAAATAGTCCCATCTCATTTCCACCCACTGGCCGTCCTGCCAAAGATGGTCATTTGAGGGTGGACCTTGGAAAGATTGCAGCATAGCATTGAAACCACTACAACAGTAAAGAAAAGCTTTTATCTTTGCACAATTGGAGGACAAAACATACAGTACACATATAGTATAGGTCAAAAACAAAAGACTGGAGAAATACTTTTCTCTGCCAAACTGACCTCAGTTGGTACTAATTTACATCTATTAATATTTAAGTATTTATTACTTGACCTTTTTGAACTCGTATATGCCATAATATTGCAGTATTTAATGCCCGTGTGATGAGGTTTTCAAAATGCTGAGTGGTGCAAAGTTGTTTGTTGGTGCCAAGTCTAAGTTTAAAAACGGCAGGTGACCACCACAGCTTTGCTCCAAATGGTATTTTAAAGGGAAATGATCTTGAGCGTTGAGGATGTGAATGTGTGTTGTGTGTATATCTGTAGTGAAGGAGGAGAGTGTTCTGTGTCCTTGTCATAAAAATGACAAAAGGCATGATTCATATCTATTGATATGAAAATGTACAGTGTCATATGTTATACATACTGCTTCATCTGCAACATGTTATTTTTGATAACGGGGTTGCCATATTACATATTTAATCCCCTTTTAGTTGGGCCCGAGCGTCACCAAGGCTGGCGAATAGGCTTATTTTGTAATTAAATTTATTCCATTCACAGAGGGGAACACTGCACAATGAACACTGTGCCATTTCTACTTAAAACCCAAAACGAGTTGTAGATTGTGTAACTGTTTTATTTTGTCAGTGTGTTGTATTTTATGTGAACTTCCCAAATGACGAGGCTGTAGCCAAATGTGTGACCCACAAATGCCTTGTGTACATGCCTCTTGTGAATATGTATATATTGTATGTATACCTGTAAATACCTTTGATATTTCGTGATGCAAGTCAATTCATGTGAATTATGTACTGTAGTTTTATTTAAGTAAAAGAAAATGAAGACCTTGTTAATAAATATTAATTGTATTGTAAAACGTTTGTACTCCGTTATTTTCACCAGACACTGAGGTTAATGCTTAAAACATTTTAAACAGAAATTATTTATAATGTAAAACTACATTTGTTCCATTTCACTTTTAATGATTCCAATAATAGCCTTTAACTGCAGTAGGCTGCCATCTAGTGGCCAACACATGTAAGCTTTGAAGGCTTTGTCCTAGGGTTTGGGTTTTATTTTGAGAGGCGGAGGAGGATTAGTGTCAATTTCCGGATTTTTCCTGTTCACTGGAACGCTGCATCGCAATTTTTGTTTAGGGTTTTTGCGATTAAAAACAAAATTTTGTTGTGTCTATGAACGTGCAAAACGTTTACTTCTATTGGAGCTACGTGCAACTATGGCAAATCCCCCTGTAGTACAGGGCTTCCAAAACAAGACGCGAGTGGCCATTCTGGCGGAGCTGGACAAGGAGAAGAGGCGACTGCTGCAGGGCCAGTCCATCAGCAGTCCTGGAGCAAACACAGCTCTGTCTTCAGGAGGTCGAGGGGGTCTGAAGGAAACCAGGGACAGCGCTGAGCAGCAGCACATCGCTGCGCAGCAGAAGGCCGCGCTGCAGCACGCACACGGACACTCCTCTGGGTTCTTCATCACACAGGACTCTGCGTTTGGGAACCTCATCCTGCCGGTGCTGCCTCGCCTGGAGCCAGAGTTGCTCCTCCAGGCCATGGCTAAAAACATGCCGGCACAGACTTAACTCTGCTCAGACCTTAACTGGCTGCAATGATCAGTCTGTTTAATGGATGGCTGAAATTTCTGTAAAAAAATATCCTTGTAACAGGCCTTGTAATCTTTTATTACTTGGGTGAACATACTAAATATGTTTTTTATACAATGTTTTTAATATTGCACTTAGAAATCTCACATCAATCTACTTTACACGATAGGAGGAAAAAGGGCAAATAATAATTACTCCTCAAAGTTGGTCTATGCCTATGCTTGTTTTTTCTTCTTGAAGCCCAGATACACTTTAATCTCAAAAAGATGCAGTCTTTTTCAGGGGGGAGTCCCCTGAAAATGAGATTGTTCTCAGTGGGACTTTCCACTTTCCTTTTAAATAAAGGTAAAAACAAAAAAAAATCTGACCACTATATATGACTTATTTAACAAGATTATGAATTATTATGACCATTTGAACCAATACAGAGTGGAATAGAGATCTGATGGACCTGACTTCCTGACGCAAAAGGCAGTGCAGAGAGGTCACTGGCATTGAAAGGCAGCCACATATTAGTTATTTTGCCCCAGGGCAGCTGCATGGTGTAATGACAAAAGTGTGTCTGACACTTCTGGTGCCACTGGCTACAGAATGACAGATGTGTGTCTGTCAGTCATTCTCTTAAAAATAACACAAAATGGCAGAAAGGTGCCCATGTGAATGTACCCTTCTTGTCCCAACAGATAAACCATTTCATGGCAGGACAGGACAGACATAATGACATTGCCTCATCATAACAAAAACTCATGAGGCATCCTGAGCATAGTACGATGTAAGGATGTGATAATAAAAATACAATTTTAACTAAAGTAAACAAAATAAATTAGACGATTAATCATGTTTAAGACGTGTGTTGTGTGTGTTAGTCAAGTTTTTTGTAGCTTGTGCTTTTGCATCCTTTTTTTTTCTTTTTCCAATTAAAAGTACTTGAAAAACATGAGTTTTGTAAGTGAACATTTTTCTTCATGTTGCCAATGTTGATATTTTCCAAGTAAAATAAACAAGTTGATTTTTACTTAGTCTTTCTTTTTTATGTTGGTGCTTGAAGGGTGTAATGATGCATTGATCTCACAGCCATGGAACTACACAGTACTCATGGACCTATTATAGAAGAGTACTACATCCATAGACTGTTCTGACTATGGCTACACCATAAGCCCCATGCATAGACCGTGTCCCCATGTCATAATGGTGTTTGTTGGTGGATTGTTGGCTCTGCTCTTGATTGCTCAGGCCTGCCTCTGCTCGGTGCACGGTCAGTGCGTGAGGTGGATCCCAGAGCGGAGCTGTCGCTGATGCAACACACTGACAGTTTCACACAGCCGGCTTTGTAGTGCGCACAGTCTGTCACTCAAGTAAGTTTTTACGGTGTAAAGTGACATCATATGTAGATTACTTCTTACTATAGCTATATAATCAGTAGAACCTTTAAAGAGACATTTTCTATGTAATCTGAAGCGAGGAAGCATTAGCCACATGGTGGTTTTGGAGCTAATGCTAAGTGCTGAGTGGTTCTAGCTGACACGTTCATTCAATGGACGTGTGACAATATGATGATAAGTATTGGTCAATGATCTATTGTAAAGCTGTATCTGACTACTGTCTAGTTTTAGGCCTAAACGGATTGCCATTTCTGTTGCTATTTAATGTTAAGTGTTCTTACAGACCAGTATCCACTGATGTCAACAGGGTCTTAACTGTGTTGATACTTATTGATTATGTATTGAATATCTATCTGCAATTGTGACATAATTGGAATTTGTGGCTTGTGGGACTGATTGTGATTGTCTTTTTAGACCTGTAGGCCTCTTGCAATGGCAGGCCAGTTAAATCCAGATGAGAAGTTTGACCTCATCACCAGGAACCTCCAGGTAAGATGCACTCACAGAGAATGACAGATGAATGCTTTATTCATTCTCACAATCACTGCTGACGGTTCATTGTACACTTTGCAGGAGGTTCTTGGTGAAGAGAAGGTGAAGCAGGTCCTTCAGGAGAGAGAGCTCAGAGTGTACTGGGGCACAGCGACTACAGGCAAACCACACGTGGCATACTTTGTGCCCATGTCTAAAATTGCAGACTTTTTGAAGGCAGGCTGTGAAGTGAGTATAACACCCTCAGTATTAGTGTACAAAGGATAGGTAAGCAAAAAGCATCATGTCATGGTCTTCTTTATCAGGTCACCATTTTGTTTGCCGACCTTCATGCCTACCTAGACAACATGAAAGCACCCTGGGAGCTACTAGAGCTTAGGGTCAAGTACTATGAACAGGTCATCAAGGCCATGTTGGAGAGCATCGGTGTTCCACTGGATAAACTCAAGTTCGTTAAGGGCACGGACTTCCAGCTAAGCAGGTTTGTTGTGTTTTGTTGGCAGTCTGCCTTCAAGTAAAGTAAGGAGCTAATTAAAATGTTCATTGTCTTGTTCTTTTCCCTGTCAGGGAGTACACTTTGGACGTGTACCGCCTTTCCTCAATGGTCACTGAGCACGATGCCAAAAAAGCTGGAGCTGAGGTGGTCAAACAAGTGGAGCATCCTCTGCTCAGTGGTCTGCTGTATCCTGGACTACAGGTATTTCATCTATGCCAACACTGTGAGGTTTTTCAAGATGTGAAATGTTTTTTTTCTTAGATATTTTGTTACTAAGCAATAAATTAGGGCTGGGACGATGCGCTTTTGTCGCGATACTGGGGAGGGGTATTGTGTATAAGTGTTCATAAAAAGAGTGAAAGATAAAAAATGCCTCTAAACAGCTACCCATAAACGGATGAAGGCTAGTACAAAATTTGGTTTGTAGAGGAGCCAGCATTGCACAGCTGTTAACAATACTTTTATTTAAAATAGGGCCGGGAATCGATAAAAAAAAATTAACTAATTAATCGCAAATCTGCAGAAAATTAATCGCGATAAATTTTCTTAATCGCGATTAAATAAATCCAGCAATTAATTGCAGTTAATCACAATTATTTGTGAAATTACTTGTCAAACTATAGCTGTACTATGATAAAAAGTACTACTTTTTATTTTATTTTATCAAAAGGGACTTGTTTTATTTATTTTTATTGAATAAATAAAAGCCTAACGGTGTGGTATACAAGTGGATGGGCTGCTGGGAGTATGACCCATTTTCTGTAGTTGGTCTCTTAAACTCCTGGTGTCTTTATTTCCCTCTCAACATTTTAGCACTAAAACAGAAGTATGTCTTCCTGATGTGTGTTCTAACCTGCAGCGCATGTGGACAGACCTCTCACTCCTGTCTTCTTGTCTTCAGGAAGTTTTGTAAAGTTTTATCACGTAGACTAGGTACTGGTTTTATTCATTTATTTATTTATTGTTTATTTGGTTGGGACATGTTAATGAACACACATGAGAATCATGCATGTAAACACACCACTCCGGATTGTAGCCTTG
>OMNZ01070347.1:0-11126 GCA_900303255.1 Lesueurigobius sanzi | reverse complement strand
GATTTCCCTCTCAACATTTTAGCACTAAAACAAAAGTATGTCTTCCTGATGTGTGTTCTAACCTGCAGCGCATGTGGACAGACCTCTCACTCCTGCCTTCTTGTCTTCAGGAAGTTTTGTAAAGTTTTATCACGTAGACTAGGTACTGGTTTTAGAGAAATCCTCCGGGACACGGGACACGGGGGTCAAAATCAGGAATAACTTGACAAATGCTGGAAGGTGCATTGCACATTTCCTATATCTCCGCTGCACACAGTGAGGTCTTTCAAAGCGCATGCAAATTAGCCACATGGCACATGAACGCAAAACAAACATAAGGACTGTCCCAAACTGGGACTTTCCCATTAGAGCCATGTTGTGGAGGTGATTGTGTGGCTTTCTTCCCTTCTGCGCTCCGTGAGCCGTACCTTAATCCTCCGCTGCTCCGTGACACCGGGCTGTCTGGGTGACGGGCATGTAGCCCTGCTGCGGTTCATGAGGGGAACACAGCGTTGTTTGCTTTACTGTGCAACAGCAGCGTTCTGCGGAGAGCAGCTGCGTCACTTCAAAGGAGCGAAGGTTAAAGGGGAGGAATTTTAACGCTGCATTAATTTATTTTAGCGCGATAATTCTACCATTTTGACGCAATGCGTTAACGCGATAATTTTCCCAGCCCTAATTTAAAAGTATTGAACTACTAAGTACTGATACTTTGATAAAGTATCACTACTTGTTCCAGTGGGAAACGATATATTCTCCCAGCCCTACCATACATGTAGTAATGCTGAATTTTTAAGAACATTGTTGGCCGTTGTTATTCTCAACAGGCATTGGATGAAGAGTACCTGAAGGTGGATGCTCAGTTTGGGGGAGTTGATCAGAGGAAGATATTTACTCTGGCAGAAAAGGTACTTTTTACTCCATGGCAGTCATAAAGCGTGTCGTTTCAATGTTTATTGAGTTTGTTAAGGAATAATTTCTGTTTTTCTCCAGTACTTGCCAACTCTTGGCTACGCTAAACGCTCCCATCTCATGAACCCCATGGTACCAGGGTTGACTGGGGCCAAGATGAGCTCATCAGAAGAGGTAGGTTTTCAGTCAACCAGTTGGATAGAAAAACAGAATACTTAGTAAATAAGTGTGCTGTATTTTATGCTACAGGAGTCAAAGATTGATTTGCTGGACTCAAAAGAGGATGTTAAAAAGAAGTTGAAGAAGGCTTTCTGTGAGCCAGCAAACATCCAGAATAACGGTGTTCTCTCCTTTGTCAAATATGTTCTCTTCCCTCTTCATGGAGGTAAGGTGTTCCTCTTTGACTCCAGAATGGCTCGGTTGCACCTAAAAAGCTATTTCAAACATGTTGATGTTTTTTCTAGACTTCTGCGTCAAGAGGGATCCTAAATGGGGTGGTGACAAAGTGTACACTGTATTTGAAGAAGTAGAAAAAGACTTTGCTGCTGAGGTGAGACAGTGTACCATCATATAAAAGCAACTCTTCAGATATTTGGCTTTCTGTTTACTTGGTTTAGCTTTTCTATTTGAGTAATCATGCACAAATCTGTTCAGCTGATTCATCCTGGAGATCTGAAGGCCTCTGTAGAAGTCGCACTAAACAAACTGCTGGACCCAATCAGAAAAAAGTTTGAGACATCCGAGCTTCGCAAACTCACCAACTCCGCCTACCCAGGGCCTTCGAAAAACAGTCCGTATTGAAATTTCGGTTTGATTTATCAGATATGGATGCATGCTGATGGTGGTCATATCTACGTTTTGTTTCTACAGAATCTGGAGGAAAGGGGGCAAAGGCAGGAGGAGGAGGAGGAGGAGGAGAGGAGGACGAACTGGCCCCATCCCGACTGGACATCAGGGTGGGGAAGGTTGTCAGTGTGGAGAAGGTAGGTCGTCTTTACAGTATCATTGGTTCTCATAGTTTTCACACCAAGCACCACTAAAATATATTACACCTTTCTGGTAAGGCTACTACCTCCATAATATTTGACCTTCCAAGTACCTCCAGGGCCTAGATCAAGAACAATCAGAAGTTCAGAACAGGACAAAACTATTTTTATTCCACTACTAGGAAAAAGATAGGTATAGTGTAGGTATAAGACTGTTAGTATTGTAACATGCTTCTTTTTGTAGCACCCAGATGCAGATTCGCTCTTCTTGGAAAAGATCGATGTGGGAGAGCCAGAGCCAAGGACTGTAGTCAGTGGCTTGGTAGCATACGTTGCTCAAGAAGATCTACAGGACAGAATGGTGTTGGTCCTATGCAATTTGAAACCACAGAAGATGAGAGGAATTGAGTCACAAGCCATGTTATTGTGTGCCTCTATGTAAGTTTGTAGTACACTGATCTGTGCTCAACTTTGTTTTGATTTCTCATCTCGTTTGTACCTTTTTCTCAGTGAAGGGGAGCCCAGACGAGTGGAACCACTGGACCCTCCTGAGGGCTCGTCACCTGGAGAGCGGGTCTTCGTGGAAGGGTATGAGACGGCCAAACCCGACGACAGGCTCAATCCAAAGAAGAAGGTGTGGGAGAAATTACAGGTGGGTAATGCCAAACTGCTGACGAGAGCTAAACTTAAACTTTTGAAATTGTGGAAACATTTACAATACGTTTTTTTTTTTTTCTTTTCCGTCCCAGGTTGATTTGAAAGTTTCCGACGAGTGCGTGGCCCAGTGGAAAGACCAGCAGCTAATGACCAAACTAGGACAAATCACATGCAAGACACTGAAAGGAGGCAACATCAGTTAGCTGCACGAAGCTTCAAAGGCACCTTTTGTCTGCCATGCTGCACAGAGGAAACCTTCATCTGCCATCGCCATGACAACCGCAGCAGAACTTCATCCGAGGACCCATGGACAATTAAAACAGACTCCGGTTTGAGGAGCATGTCTGTGTTCACCTTGAAACTAACAATGTAACCGGTTTTAAAACTACACAAAGGAAATGCCGTTAACATAGGCTACAGTCCATCGTTTTATGATCAGTCCAACAGTGATTTCATCTATTGTTGAATCGATAAATGCATTACATGTCAAATAAATGTATGTGGATTACAAAGTGAAGAACGAGGCTGACGGTTTGTCTTCAGTTCACTTATTTTTTATTGAAAGTAGTAACTGTACATGATTCTTTAGAATACTCAAAATGTGTATTTACGACTTAACAGTCAAAATGTTTCACTCAGCAATTTTGTCGAGGAAAAACATCTGTGCAAATAGGAGCAAGAAGCTAGATTCTTATTTTCTATCAGGGGCTAGCATATGTCAAACCCATTGACAATTCATTTTCACCATTAAATAAATACCACTCTCCCTCCGGTCTACTCCAGTGTAATAATTCTGATACCACACTAAATGAATCAGTCCGTTTTAAAACGACTTTTTCAGACATTTCCCAAAAAATGGTGTGAAGATCAGGGCAATGACAACCGCTGCAATCTTTGGATGTATATAAAATGTTGCAGATTTGTTCATCATTTCTCTAGCTCGGTTAGAACACCTACACTCTGCTGTAAATGCATTTTTTAAAACTACATAAACAATTTGATTTATGTTACAAAATTACAGAAAGACGAATAGTGTACAGAAAGACCGTCAGAGCTATACAGGATTAGCTACTACTTTATGCAGCCGCTAGGGGGCACCAAAAGCAAGTCAATAGTATTTACAGTTCTAATCTTTTCTTCCAGATAGCTTTGAATTAGAGATAAATAATATAGAAAAATACCTCAGAATAAAGCTGTCTTAAGAAATAGGGAGGCTTACATTTTTGCATAAATATATGAAGAGGCCATTACAGGCTAAGGCTTTTGGAAATGATTTCAGCTTTCAGCAACAACTAAGCGCTTGCTGTCCGTACATCTGCTTGCATGTCGTCTGCATGTGTTCTTTTGGCTCCGCATCTTGTCACTTGTTGACTAGCTCACTCAGAACAGAGTCTCAATTGTGTCGGCTGTCACTCTTGTAGCTGGAGGGGAAAGATGAGAGCAGGTTAGACATAATGGCATCACCATAATACAGTTACTTATGAGAGCACAGGCCTAATTGGATTCAGCTGCTGAGACATGATCATGAGCTTTAGGTTAGCGAGGCGCATGCTTACACATTTCTCTAGAAACCTTTGTAAGCATGATTCCTATTGTATATTGTAAGATGGTCTGCAGTTGCTCGTATTGTCAGGAGAGGATAGAAAAGGCTTACTCAAGTGTCACTGCCCAGATATGCTTCCCTTACTATATATATGTACACAGTTGTGGCCAAAAGGTTTACATACCCTGACATTATGCACTTCATACAATATGAATGATAACACAAAAACTATTTCACTCATGGTTAGTGGTTGTGTGAAGGCATTTATTGTTTACGCTTTTCAACTAGAAACTAGCAAAATGTCCCTGATCTAAAGTTTACATGTTGTGCATTTTGAAACAAACATAATTTTTTTCAGAGTCCTGTCTTTCAGCTGAAGTGAGTTTTTCTTTGCTCCTGAATAATTTTCCTGGCAGTTGTTGAAGGTCATGTAAAGGTTAGATCAGGGACATTTGAGTAGTTTCTGTCTCTCTCTTTTTCTCTCTCATTATGATTTCAAAAGAGTAAACTCAGTTCCCTGACAATAAATGGCTTCGCACAACCACTGACCATGAGTGGAAAAAAGATTTTTGTTTTATCATTCAAATTCTATGAAAAATTACCAAAAGATTAAAAGGGTATGGAAACTTTTGGCCACAACTGTATATATACCTGTATATATATATATATATATATATATATATATATATATATATATATGTATATGTATATATATATATATATACACATACATACATAATTTAGTGAGGTATTCACTGTAAGTTTATATTAATCACACTGATGATGGGGACAAAGTTTTCAAAACTAGGTTAGATAACTATTCTCCTTTAATACAATGGATACAATGATATTACATACTTCCCAATATTAATCTTATTGACATAAAACACTTGCCAAATCAGTGCAAAACAAGCAGACAAAACTGCACGGTGTTTATATATACTATAATATTACTCTAATACTATAATTTGAATAATTTCATTTTTGAACTGGTGCCAAGCTAATTTTATTATTGGGACACAGTTATTATTATTATTGAGAACTTGTGAGTAATTGTTTTGTTTTTACAAAAATAGACGAAAATAGTACATTGCTTACTTTTTGTCTCCAGGGGAGGGATTTGATGCTTGATGGCAGCATCCATTTTTGCAGGAAGAGCCTGTGCGGGGCCCACACTGCCATGGCTCGGTTTCCTGGCTACTGGTGGAGGGCCAGATTTGATCCCACCATTGGAAAAAGCTCTGCTCTTCGACTGCTCTGACACCTGCATGAGCTCCGCAGACAAGTTCTGCTTCAGGTTCATCTGGACTTCAGGAGAGTGGCCCACAGAGTCAATGACCACCTTTTTGTTGCTCCGTGAGAAGATGAAGCTGGCCGTGGAGGCCGGGGACTTGTATGTGTCAATTCCTGGTTCACCCATAGAATTGTAAGGGGGCAATCTGGCCACTTGTCTGGCTAGAAGGCCGCTGTCCCTCGTGGACATTGCAGCTGTTTTCATGCGTATAGCTTCCTGTAGTCGTAGAGAGGGCTGTGTCACTGTTCCAGAAGGTAGCTGAGAGGTGGATTTTATAGAAAGCGACTTCCGAATTGGCTTTTGTGGTATGCTTTGTGGAGTCTGCATTGCAACAGGGCTGCTTTCTGGTGACAAAGCTTCTACATTTGCTAATGTCTCTTCCGAAGGGATATTTCCTTCTTCCTCAGCCATGCTGACCGACCTCAGCCGTACCATCTGAAGGAGAGACGGGGTGACGAGAGGGATGTTGGCGTCTTCTTTGGGAATGGGCACGCTCTTATGGCGGGCATGGAACTCTTTGCCCCTAGTTGCTGCACTGGGTTGTCTCCTGAAGCTAACAGCTGACGGTGCATTTTCTACAGTTTGGTGAGAGGGAAAAGGCATAAGATCTTCAGCTTTCAGACAATCGAATTTTGAAGAAATTGGTAATAAAGATTTTGGATGATCTTTTACATCATCATTTGCTGGAATTTCAGCTTGTGCGTCTGTCTTCAGAGCAATATTTAGATTAGTAACAGGTTGAGGGAGAGTGTCTTGCGTTTGCTCCTGAATCGCACGTTCACACAAACTTGTCAAATCAACTTTATCTGGCATTTCCACGAGGTTATCCAGAGGAGGAGGTGGCGGGAGAGGGAAGTCCGGCTCATCCCCTCCCTCGTAAGCTTCTTCCAGCGGCGGCGGCGGTGGAGGCCAGCACGCTTCTGAAACGTGGCTCTCCTCTTGCACCTTCTGCAATTCGACAGAGGGAAGGGACAACGTTTGTGGGGGTGTTTTTCTAGACAGGGGAGGTGTTGGCTGGTAGGCGGGCGGAGGCGTCGGTGGAGGCGATTCTTTGGGAAATTTAGGCGCGTCTATAGTAAGCGTGTCAGAAGGTGCAAGTCCATTTTGTTTAGGGATCGTGTTGTTTTCATGGACTTCCGATGCAGCGTTATTCGCTTCCTCCTCTATAGGTCCTCTTGAAAGTTGCTCTTCTGTTAGCGTCACTGTTACTACAGGAAGATTCTTGTTTGCATCTTTGCTTTGCGTGTCCGTTACTTCTCCAGAACTCTCCTCAATTATCGGATTTTCCTCTCCCGCTGCCGTCTTAGTTTCACCTTCTGCGACATGTTCCTTGATTTCTGATAAAGCCACCTCATCTTTCCCAACGCTGCCTTCCGCTAGCAGCTCGTTTTCTTCCGTCTGAGTCCCGGCCTGCTTCAGCGTGCCGTCTTGGTGCGATTGTGTTGTTACCTGACAGCCATTCCCATAGGACGCGCACATGAGTTCCACCGAGCATCTGTTCTGCGCCCAAATATCCGGGGGAGGCGGGCACGGCGCTCTGACTTTGGGATGCGACGGTATGTTTAAAAGACCTTTGATTTCCATCGCAAGAGCGGAGGAGATGGAGGAGTCCTTTGACGGCGCGTCTTGACTGACAGTTTCAGACGCGCCAGACGATAGAGAGGTGAGGGAGGAGGACGGGGAAGAGGAGGACGCGCGGGATGCGGATCTCTCTGGCTTGACCGGCAATTTTTTCAGTTTCTCCGGGGAGGTTGGCGAGAACTCCTTCGGGGACAGTGTTGGGGTGCCGCTCTGACTGGAGTAACCGCTTGAGGGCGAGATGGTGCGCTCAATTTTGTCTCTGTTCGCAAAAGAGGCTTCCGACTTGGTTCCTCCGTTCTCCGTAACCGAATCGGGTGTGGACAAAGTGATTGAAGTTTTTGCGTTAGTCGTGATCAGTGCGTCATCTTCAGTCTCTGGCACAGTCTCCTGGCATTGAACTAGCACCTCTGAGTTGTTTTTAATCTTGCTATTATGAAGGGAGTTTGTTCTTTGAGGCGGGGCTGGCGGTAATTTTGTTTTTGTAACCGACAAACTTCTCCTTTTCATTCTTTTGTCATCAACAACTAGTGACATGTCCATCTCCGTGCCCTGTCCAGCCGCCAAATCTTCACTTGTGCTTGTAGGACTGCTAATAATGCTAACAGAGCTATGGAGGCTAACGAGATCTTCTCCAGTGTGTTCATGCTGGTTCCCTCGCCCGTTCACACTCAGTCTTTGTGAATACCCACTGCATGTGCTCCTCTTGGAAGACGCCGGAGAGGAGATCAAAACAACGGTCTTTGAAGACCGCGACTCGCTCTGAATCGATGCGGAGGAAGAAATGAGCGAGGAGTTGTTCAGAGAGGCGTCGTTGCTGGAGCTGTTGAAGTCGGATCTTCTGGACGACAAAGGGCTGACGGGCGACTCTCCAGATCCGAGGCTGCTTTTGCTCATGGTGCGAACGCTGCTGCCCCGAGAACGTCTCAGGCCGTGGTCGATCTCTATGACTTCCACGGAGGCGGGCAGCACGGCGTTGGGGATGATCGTGGACATGTAGGTGGCCTGAGGAGACATGGACATCACTGGGCCCTAGACACGAGAAAAATAAAAAACACAGTTTTAGTTTTAGTGAAAGATTGAATGAATATTTGCCTAACATAAAACAATAAACAAATAAACAGTGGTATGTAAGGCCAATGGCAGAATAATTGCACAGAAAAAAGCACAAAACATTTACTAAGTGTATTTACAGTTGTGCTCAAAAGTTGACATACACTTTTACTCTTTTGGCTACTTTTCATGGAATATAAAAATTAAAATTAAAATCTTTTTTCCCACTCATGGTTAGTGGTTGTGCGAAGCCATTTATTGCCAAAGAACTGAGTTTACTCTTTTAAAATCATAATGGAAAAGAAACTACTCAAATGTCCCTGATCTAACCTTTAGATGACATTCAACAACTGCCAGGAAAATAGTTCAGGAGCAAAGAAAAACTCACTTCAGCTGAAATACAGGACTCTCTGAAAAAATATATGTTTGTTTCAATGTGTAAACCTTTGATCAGGGACATTTGGCTAGTTTCTGTAGTTGAAAAGCGTAAACAAACAGGATTTTTTACAATAAATGGCTTCACGCAACCACTAACCATGAGTGAAATAAAGGTTTTTGTGTTATCATTCATATTCTATGAAATGCATAAGTCTACAGTAAACTTATGAGCAGTAGTAGTATTTTATGGATATTATAATAATTAAATAAAACCAAATCTCCACAGAGTACTGAGTCACTCATTTCTCGATATGGTTGGCATGGCAACAGTTATGGATTGGTCACTTCCTGTGCTCATGTCCAATAAGGAAGTGACACAAATAAACATGGCAAAAAACATCAAACCAAGAAAAAACAAAATATTTAGCAAAATCTTAAGTATAATTGTTTTGACTATGTTTTTGTGAATAAAAATGTGTCATATGTACTTTAACCAGAAACATCAACAATCACCTTTGTTCCTCCTAAAACAAAACAATCATTTTACTTTGATGTCTTTGAAAATATAATATGTTTATGTCTTTAGCAGTGATGATATGCGCTAACCTGGGTCTCTTGGAGATAACTTAGCATTGCTGATGGAGAGGAAAGTGAGGATGTCATCCCTGGAAGTGCAACAGATTTGGGTCTCAGCGTGGAGCCGGGGCCTGTGTGATGTCCAAAACCCTGGAAGGTAAAGTGCTGCTCATCTTGGTAAAATGCCTGGAGATGCTTCTGCAATGGCGTCTCCTCTCTGGAAACCTGCTTTAAACACATTTGACCACACATATTAATATATGTATGTATGTACTATGTAGTCACTTGTCTATACGATACGATCTTACCTCCAGCTCAGAAAGGTGCACTCTTGCTCCTTCCTTGTTTGCTACTGGTGTCCCTCCGTCCACAGTCGGGATGATAACCACACCTGATTGGCTGTCACCCGTATGATCGTTTTCAGGAAGCTGTTGAAATGTTGAATGTCGGCGTAAAGCTGTAAAATAAAATAGATTTGAAGGATTTAGGAATATATCTGTGCTTCGTTTATGCGTGTGCTTCTGGTCTGTGGTCATTTGGCATACCAAGCTCTTTTTGGACCTGGCTGGGAATGCCCATGATGGTGGTCCGTCTGCTCCTCTTCTTGTTCCGGTCTGTGCTTTTCACAGGATTCAACGGCTTAAATGTAGAACCTAAAGTAGAGATAAAAAAAAAATAAAAAAAAACAACTCAAGAAAATGCATTTAAATAAAGTTGAAGAAGAGGAGAAACTTTCACATGCCTCGCTGAATACAAATGGGAGCTAATGCATGCAAGGCTGTGGAGGCTCCCACACTTACAGAAGGCATACTTTATAGTCATACGCAGAGACAGCCGCATTGCTTCTAATAAAAGTGAAAAGGTTCTGCCGGTCTATATTAGGAGTGTGGATCCAGTGAGCCTTTGATTACACACCTGAACAGCGGAGGCACCGGAGTCTCGCTGAATTCTAACTACGAGTAACCGTTCTAAAACAATATGTTTTGGAACGAAAAGCCCCAAGATCATGTTACAAGATTTTCTCCAAGACACAAATGTTGAACCTGATCATTAGGCATAGTTTGGATACACAAACCTAAATATTAAAGGTGCTATTCCTGATTTACCAAAATCAACATCAACAAATCATAATACAAGGAAGACTTCACACATCAGGCTTATTTTTTCCACAAGTTGTTACTTTTACCTTTAACATACTTCTATAGGGCAAAAATAATATTGCACAACAAAAAGACAAAAAAAGTCAGGTACAGTGCCTCTCAAAAGTACTAATACACCTTGAACATTTGCACATTTTGTCAGATTTACAACCATAAACATAAAGATTTTATATTGATTTTTTTACTGAAAGTTCACACACAAGTAACAGACAACTGTGAAGTGAAAGCAAAATGATACATGATTTTGTTATTATTTTAAAAATAGAAAAGTGAAAAGTGGGGCGCTTTTTCTGAGTGCATTAAATTGCCTTTAAAACATTCCTAATGTCTGCTGAATGTTCACACCTTGCCCTAATGATTAAATAGAGGCCACCTGTGTGTGATCTACTCTCAGTAGAATTACAGCTGTTCTGTGAGGGCCTCAGAGCTATGGTCCGAGTGTATTGGTCACTAAACAACATCACGAAGGCCAAAGAGCACACCAGAGAGGTCAGGGATAAAGTTGTGGAGAAGTTTAGAGCAGCGTTAAGTTATACCAAGATTTCCCAAGATTTCAACATCTCACGGAGCACTGTTCAATCCATCATCTGGAAATGGAAAGAGTATGGCACCACTGCGAACTTACCAAGATACGGCCGTCCACCTAAACTAACAGATCGAACAAGGAAAGCACTGGTCAGAAAGGCAACCAAGTGCCCCAAGATGACTCTGGAGGAGCTGAAGTACTGCCGGTGAGCTGGGGGAATCTGTACATGGGACAACTATCAGCCGTACTCTACACAAATCTGGCCTTTATGGACAAGTGGCAAGAAGAAAGACATTATTGAAAGGAGGCCATAAGAAATCCCATTTGAAGTTTACCAGAGTCATATGGGGGACACAGCTCCATGTGGAAGAAGGTGCTTTGGTCGGATGAGAGAAAAATTTTACCTTTTGGCCAAAATGCAAAACGTTATGTATGGCGTAAACCTAACACTGCTCATGGTCCTGAGTGCACCATCACCAGTATC